>JAJMCL010000029.1:0-22661 GCA_030572985.1 Zygotorulaspora danielsina
TACCAGTCCGTATTGTTGGTCTGTCAATATGGAGATGCTCGGTAAAGCTAACAAATACTGTTAATCGCGAGAATAGCTTCCCCCTCCCCCGTAATTTTAGACTACATTATTTGAAAAGCTGTATTTTTTATAAGCAAACCAAGTATTGGCGGGGAGGTTCCATTAAAATCAATGACCACGACACTTGAAACAGTAGAACCAAGCTCAAAAATAAAGGCGGTACTAATCACTAATTCTGTATATATAATCGAAACATTGCTGCACGAAGGTATATATTTAATCAATATTTCGGAAGCTCAATATATTACTTTCTTGCCTAGATGAAGAACGGGTTTTATCCATATAACCTTCAATTTGTAATCTCGGCCCAGAGAACGAAAATGGAATGCCATCACTGGCCGTTCCATATATTGCACCACAGTTCCTGGTTTGTAATGACGGTTACAATAGTGTTTCTGAACTTTATGTCCGCGATAGAATTTCAGTAAAATTCGCATCTCAGTTCTTTGAAACACTATAAGAATGATTGATAATGTCCAGTAAAAAAAGTGAAAAAAATTGCTATTTGTAGGATAGCGAATGCCCATAGGAATTTCGTGAAAAACTTCCCCAAGGATCGATTTTCCAATGACTCAGCAGCCGGTGCTAATAGATGTACGAACTCTGTAGCGATTATTAGACCTGAACCAAAATATTTAGCAAAAAAGAAACAGCATTCTGGTAACTTGAATGCTGAGTACGTTGAGGCAAAAGATGGCAAGTAAGCTCCTATTCCATAAGAAATTAGATGAAAAATACTGACGATATTCTCCACGCTTCCTGACTATTGTAATCATTGTTTGACGGACACCTGAGATTGGGTTCTGTTTTAAGTCCGAGAGAAATAAGAGATACCATCAAGCTGATTTAATAATATCTCAAAGACTATAAAAATTTATCTGGAGCTACGTAAAGAGACTGGGCAAAATTATTGGGTTGCATCCTGTTTATAATAGATTATGATTTTTGAAACTACCGTGTAGGTGAACAAGATCAACTTCTATGGTTGAACGGTTTACATTATATGCGGCTACGCGCCTCCGCGAAGAAAATCAAATATCTAAGTCCTCCCGTCCAGCAGCATTACTTGGACACAAAGGGCTCCCTTACAAGGCTTGTCACTCATACTCTCCATTAAACATTTACTAATAGTACACTAGATCGAAGATTTTAGACAACATTTACGCTGGAAAAGAGATATACTTCAAGAGCTAATTTAGTTAATCATCAAAATATATCTGCGAAATATTGTCGCTAACACTGTTAGAGGTTATAGTAAATGGTTTTGTAAGGTATAAATAATCCACAAGAAGATTAAAAAAAAGGCCTAATATTTCCCTGAAAATGACAATCTAACAAGAGCTTTTGATCATCCTTATGTAGCGCTGCCTACTGAAAGAAGCTATATCGGCTTCTTACTTCATAGAAAATTAAGAGAGGCGCTGCATATTAAGAATAGTACTGGTGTGTATGAACTACCAAATTGCTTGGCTGCAACCTCAAAGGAGCAAAATATGTTTTAAAGATATCACTGAAAGTACTGGATTGCTGATGATGTAATGGACACTTATCGAATGCTTATTGGACAATCTAACAGATCTAATCATGGGTTCTAGTTCCTTTCCTACTGTGCGTATTATATCTCTGGAGAATATATATATAGACCGGTTACTTCAGCCTTTATTCGCACTTTCGCTGAAGAAAACTTGTGGGGTTAGGAATAAAAAGTATACGGGAGAATTTTTTCTTCAGTTTTTCACCTTTTTCCTGATTAATGAACCCAAAATTAGAAGTTCACATCTTGTTTACTAGATTTCGATGATATTCGTTCAACCTATTCTACGAGTGTTACCAATTGGCTATTCATAATCTACCATTTTTGGAAGAGGTTTTCATCAATACAATTGTTGACACTGTAGTTAATCGATATTGTTTATTCGCTGGTGACGTATATACGTTTATAAATTCTTTACTTAATTCCTGATTTTTCTACAACATAAAATATAAAAAAGAGGAAAGTACTGGTATTTATACGTCACAAACTGTACCCATTGAATCATCCAACACTATCATCAGTGCAAAATTTGCATCCAAGATCATACCATTTATTCAATCCCCTAGAATCTCTAGTACGGCTGTTATTGCTGAATAATGACCATATAATATGTCGTAGTAATGGTCCTGGTTTTAATATTCTCGCAATATTAACAAAGGAGAATCGAATCAAGCATCATCAGGTAAGGGGTTGATCGAAAGTCGGAGGACTACAGTGCATTGTTTAAGTATACACACAGCAAATAAATGTGTAAGGCCCATTGAATTAAGCGTGAGCTAAAATAATTTGACAATACTTGGTAATTATCTTAGTTGTATATTACTACATGTGGCGAGTATAATAAGTGACTGCTACAAGATCTTGACTTGTGTTATTGGATGAAGATTCCATTTTTAACCTCGCAAAATTAGAATTTCCTTTGCCGAACCTCCTCTGAATACGTCTGTTAGTTAAAAAGGTAAAATCCTCGGGTTCTATACCATCCATTTCACGAAGTTGCCTTCTTTCCTTCAAGAAAAACACTTCGAACATTGTTGGGTAGTCTTCAAAAGCAACCTAGTTAACAGCTGCAGGCCCTTTGAGTAAGAATGAGCTTTCATTTGGAATTTCTAGACTAGTATGCTTGCACTTCAACTGAACCCTCAAGGTAAATGATTGGATATTCAGTGAAGAAATTGCAGCACAAAAATTCATAGGGAGAAGCAAACTGAACCGAAAAACATGTTGAGAAACTGTAAATGGATGGATACCCATCGGTCCTTCTCCAAATTTACCGTTGTTGCATATATTTTTCGAAAAATATTTTCAACTGGTATTCAATGCTCACTTTCGCCATAGGTAAAGGTGCTCGAATATTTCCTCTGTTTCTAAAATCTATAAAGATGCTTTTAGGGTTAGTCCTGACATGTCAAACGAAAAACCTTATTGTAACGCCAATCAAGTGCAGCATATAAAAAAGATTTACAAAGCCTTAAGGTTGCTTTTTCCTAATTCTTTTGGGAATGTGACCAAGTAAATAATTCAGTATACCATGAGAACTTTTCAATGTGATGAAGGTATGCAAAACTTTGTAAGTAGTATCGATCGAACCTGCTGCTTTCGTGAGCTTTTTGAGTTCGTATTAACCACATAGCTACGTCAATAGTTGGGTGACCATAGTTTCCACCCATCAATCTTCTCTCTGTGGTAGTTCTCTTCATGAAGCTACCCACTTCTTCCATCCAGTTAAGCTTGCAGGTAGGTATAACGATTCCAATATTCAAAACGAAAAAAGGGGTCTCAACGTGATTTTTCCTGGTCATACTAAAGAAACAAAATTATCACATGAGAAATTTTCCTTCACCAAATGTTTACTCTGCGTCTGGAGAGTAGGCAAGAACTTCAAGTGTTCGAGTGCCCTTTGAGATAATGAGATACAGATGAGGAATACTTACATACATCCTATCTCGAAAATCATTTTGCTTTATCGTCTAAGTTCATCCGTCAAGAGAGCTAACTACCACATATGTCCGTCACGGGAAGTGTGTATCAAGTCTGGTGATAAAAATACATGGCTACAGAAGCATCTGGCGGGAACTAGCGATTTTCTTGTCCTTTGTGCATACTGTTACACCCCCCCCCCCGAATGATTAAGTCAGGCTACGAAAAATATTTTGAGCGGCGCATACTCTGCCAGCTTGGTCTAAAGCTTGTGTGAACGTTCGGGTGTTTGTCAGGTTCCATTTTGCTACAGTTTCTTTTTTCTGCAAAGAATACTAAATTAGGAAAGAAATTTAAAAAAAGGGTTTAAAGGCAAGGACCCCCCCGCATGTAAAGAATTAAAAATGATTCGATGAACAATAAGTTGGCTGACCACATCCAGTTATGAAATATCCGTATTTCAAATATTTTTTTTTATATGGACCTTAGGGAGACGAATTAACTGCATTAGGACTTTACTATAGATCCAAGAAACGTAATCATATTGTGGCGAGCGATTATTTCTCTTTCACATGCATAGCTTTTCTGTTGCTCCATTTACTTCACATTCCATTCCCAAAATGTTCGTGAAAGCACGCTATACTACAAGAAAGACAAACACTTCTGCGAAACAGAAAAGTAGATTTTTCATTTCACACTTTGCCTAATAAGTCCACGACCAAATCTTGATCAAAACGGATATTGTTGTCCATTTTCTGATCTGATCTGATCTCTCGGTTTCCGCAACTGGTAAATTTGGTTTCTTTCACAAGAGAGCCAAAAACTAAGGAGGCCATTATCGGCCGTATTGGAGCATGCGACTCAGCCAGTGTCCATCATAGCCGTAGGCTCAAATTGGGCATGTTCTACGCCAATGCCCATTGTAGACGTAGGAGGGGCCCGCACGAGGTTAAAATTCATCCGGTGAGCGATGAAGAACAATACGATCTGGAGGGATGTAACCTCACGAACAGAGAAAACTCACCAAGAAATAACATAACATTTATCATCTATCTATTATCAAGTGGAACATTGAAAACATGCTGCCGAAAGTGTAAGTCGTTAAGATTGATAAGCACAGGATCACCTTGAACATTTTTCCAAAGACAACAGAACAATATTACATAGCAATTTTTCCTGAATAGGGTGACCCAGAGTTTGGACGGTAGTGGAGCTCTGCACCTGCGCAGACAACCCTACCAAGTCCTAGGCCACGCTTAATTATCAACAATGGCTTGTACTTACACGTTTGCTGGGATAAAGCGGTCGTTCCCATCGTTAATTTAGCCTGTATTCAAGGCCACAGCCAAATGGGCAATCAGATTATCCTCAGTTTTGCCTGATCTGAATGAACTTGCACTCCGTTGATGTACCAGTTATTTCTAACTGCGAAGTTTATGCTGTTTTCCCAATAATTTGCACTTTGAAATGGTCGAATTTCCCCCAAGTATTCAGTCTGAATGCGTAATCATTATCTGCAAACGGTTTTTTGAAGATATGAGAAGGGGGGGTTCGTTTCAATTAACTTGCGTATCAATGAGTTAACTGCTCATTGGGTTACGAATTTAGGTAACTTGAGGACGTCTTAAATTTATTTCATATTTATTAGAAACACGCTGTTTTCTCTGGAAGGCCGAAAGTGGACCTCTTAGAGCAACACTAGTGGTCGAAACACAATATGGTCTCTAAAATGTATCTTATATAGGTAATTACGTTACTGCGATCTTCAATCCTCAGAGATGTAAATTCTACCCTCCCAAGGCTTCAACGACGCAGAAGAAGCATCAACCTTCGTCTTTGGTAAGTTTCCAAACGCAAGTTTTGATGATAAGCTCTCATTTGGGATCGTAAAATTTATCGTGTCAGAGCTAAAGTTCAATGCAGCAAACAATGTTTTTGTACCGTACTTCTTTGTAAAGCTGAAAAGCTTGTCATTGTTCAAGTCAATGAACTTGAAATCATAACCATAGACGGTAATATTCTTGTGTAGTTTTCGAAATTCCAGGGCATCCGTCCAGAAGCTTAAAACAGAGTTTGGGTCTTTCATCTCATCCTCGGCGTTAATACCCTCCTTGAACGATTCGTTCATGTAAAACCATGGCTTTGCCGTGGGTCCGGAGAAGCCTGCATTTGGCTCTTCACTGCTCCATTGCATAGGCGTTCTACCATGGTCTCTCGATATGAGGGCAATTGCTTTTAAGAACTTCTTCATATCTGTCGAGTCTTCACCATGCTCCTTCTTGATAATTTGGTAATTATTTTTAATGTCCACATCTTCATACTTCGCAACAGGCCAGCTTTTGAAATTGATTTGACCCAACTCTTGACCCTGGTAAATAAATAATGTGCCAGTTAGGGCAATTTCTAACAGAGCTAGCAATTTGGCAGAGATCACTCTATACTTTGGAGTATCGTCTCCAAATCTTGTGACAGAACGAGGCTGATCATGGTTTTCCAAATAAGTGGTTGCCCATGCATCAGTACCATTGATAAACTCGAAGCTATCTGCCAGACTCAGCTTCCAATCCGTTAAAGAGAACGGTTCTAAGGAATAACGAAATTCATTGGAAGTGCCAATATCTGTATGAGCAAAATTGAAAAGCTCGCCCATCTCATGTCTTGATGCACTAGTATACTTAAGCCTAGTATTATAATCGCCCCTACCAACTTCGCCAACTGTCATAATCTCGCGACCATCTTTAACTCTGTGTCTAATGAACTTGTTAATCTCTCGATGAAATTCATGGATTCTAGGCCCATTGTGAGATCCCCAATTCGCATTCTGAAATTCCGAGTTCTCATCAAAGATTGGGGAGTCTGGTAAGCCATTGCGCTTTGAGTAAAGACCTGCAGTGTCAATCCTGAAGCCGTCCACGCCGTGGTCTAACCAAAAACCTATAGAACTTTCATATATAGCCTTTCTGCATTCTTCGTTTTCCCAGTTAAGATCCGGTTGGCGTGAAGCAAATAAACGCAAGAAAAACTCATTCGTAGTTTCATCGAAGCTCCAGGCCGACCCACCAAAGAAAGATCTCCAATTATTTGGTGGAATCGGTGTGCCGTCCTTGCTATACCCTTTAGGTGGTCTCCAGAAGAACCAGTCCCTCTTTGGGTTGACCTTTGATGACCGGCTCTCTTTGAACCAGACATGCTCTGTAGAGCAATGGTTGATGACCAAATCAGTGATGAATTTCATACCCAGTTCATGAACTTTATCAATTAATTCGAAGCAATCCTCATTACTTCCGTAGGTTGGCCAGACTTTTTCGTAGTCTGAAACGTCATACCCCATATCTTGTTGGGGAGAATCATAAAAAGGGCATACCCAAACTGCGTCAACGCCAAGGTTTTTCAAATAACCCAGTTCTGAACAAATACCTTGCAAATCGCCCCATCCATCGTTATTAGAATCCTTGAAGCTGGCTGGATAGATTTGATAGACGGCGGCTTCTTTCCACCATTTACGAACAGTCTCGGGATGCTCGGTGATTGTCATCGATATTTAATGTGACAAAATATGTTCTTTTTCGCCTTCGATTGCTCAATTCACGTGAAAACGTTGTTAGCCAATTCTAGTTCTTTTCTCTTTAAGAGTACCTTATTTTGGGAGCAGCAGAAGTTTCATATTTTACCTGATTTATATGTCTTCCATATCATACTTTAGAACACTCTAATGACAGCACATACTCGTACACAACTAAATCACTGGGTGAATAATACTTATTAAAAAGCAATATGTTGTTGCTTTACTGAGGGAGGGAGGGGCAAATTTCATATAACGTCATCTTCGTGTTTTCCAATGCAAGCATAGATCACATTTGCGTGTTACGGAAAACATCATGGTTGCATTATGTAGAAAGCGTTGAAGGAATGAAACACGGTTGCTCATTGGTCACGTTAAAACAGCGCAGTAAAAACTTCACCGGATGGCCAAAGCTAAACGATGCGCGTCGGAACACTTAGTCCTTGCAGGACCAGCACCAGCACGGTGGGTTACCGTCCCCACAAGTTCCTTTTTCTAAAGCTTATCTGCTGCAACACGTTTGGACGCCCCGCGTTTGGACACCCCGCGTTTGGACACCCCGCGTTTGGACACCCCGCGTCTGCCCCTAATTTTAGTTGCCCCTCATTCAAGCCCCAGTGACGCGCGTTTTTACATCTTCTAGGGCACTATGGCCGCCTTGCCAACTGTTGATGGGGCACATATCTCTCGACTTTGCCATTAGGAAGCAAATAATGCGTAGTTTCATTTTAGTGGGTGCGAGATCGACAGAAATACTGGAAGCCCCCACAAGATCCACAGAAATTATTAATAAGAGACACACTCGATTTAAGAAAAGTCCTTGCTAAGTGGGAAAATACCCCTTAAGAGGGACCATCAGCGGTCGCGAAAAGCTTTAGTGCTAGGAAAAGAAGGCACATCATAGTGAGCCATAGGAAGCTACCAATAAAAAATTCTTTGGAGCTGAGTGCAGGCCCCAATTCTGTGAAATGAAACTACGGGCAGATGTTTTCAAATTTCTCGTTAGCATACTGCATCAGATAGAGTTTTGGACACCGTTCGATATACTTCAAGCCGTCACTGTTTGATCCTGTACTTGCGCCGACCGCCTCATCCCACAGCTGGACTTTTGTTACCCATGGTTTTACCTTGGCGAAAACCGCCAGTTTTACTTCATGGATAAAGTTTTTTTTCTCAGCCGTCACAACAAATCTGCGGTACAAAGAATACTGGAGTGTGGGATTACTGCTGCGATGCCAACTCGCCCGCACTTTGGTAATCTTATTTTTTTGGCTCTTCTAAACCGTTATGGGGTAGTAAGCACGAGGGCTAACGCGCTCGATAGCTTTTCCTGGAGTTATTTGGGGGTATTTGTTGAGCTAGGCAATTTATGCCATGGGATGATATCTGGGGAATAGATACAACGAAGCAATTTAATTCATAAAATAAGCGTGTTGTTGTATGATTTATACCTGCGACTGCTCGGAAAAAAAAAAATCAAATTAAATATCAAAGTGAAGCCAATGTGGAAAAAAGATAAACTTCACTGTCACTGGAATGCGTAAAAACCCTTCCAGTAAAGAGTAGGTTGCACTTGAGTCTGTATACAAAACGGTAGATGGTAACTTTTCGACAGATTGGACAATGAAGTAATTGAAAAAAGATGATGAATCACTTCACCTAGAATTTGAAGATGCACTGGATGATCATAGTAAAGTTAAGGATGGATTAGCATCAAAGTTTTTTTATGCTGTATTTCTGTCAAAGTTTGGTCATGATCTCGTGCGGGCTTATTCTATCTGGTGTGCTATGGGAAGTTTCTCAAAGTGTTGCCGTCTCGTGTGCTTCCGAAGTTGGTCCTGGAATTGAGATAATACTTGACTACCTATGTCAATATGTGTTGGATCTTTGGTCAATTATTCGCATCTGGTATTTTGAAAAATTCACAACAAATTGAGCCAATAGTGGATTGGGTTACAAAGTACCATTTGCATTGCAATGGATTTGGCCAGTTCCATTAGGTATCAGAATGTACTTTTCACCGGAATCGCCATGGTGGTTGGTAAGAAGAGATGAAATAGCGGAGGCGACAAGGTTATTAGGTAGAGTTTCTTCAGCAAGAAAAGAAAACTTTTTATTAGTATGATAGTAGAAAAGATTAAATTAAGTATGGCGAAAGAGGACTTGGAAAGGCTTAGGAGGGCTCCTGTTGGGATTGCTTCAAAGGGGTAAACGCTAGAATAATAATTATTTGTTCTGTAACTCGGGAAACCCAAGGGTGTGGATCCAACCACTGGTAGGATGGTTCATAAAGAGGTCATATTTCGAAGAAAACTTATCCGAAAAAAAATAAAAGTTAATCGACATAATACATATTGTCCCATTATGACTGTACACAAAAATCTCAAAAGATTGTTAAAAATAAAAAAGTATATCTTTGAAATAACACACTTTATTTCGTCAAACTCTGTCTCCTTATGACATCGCAAAGAACGTTGGTAAATGGCTCCAATCTACCGTTGAGGTGTGCTAACACAGTTTAATGCTCATCAAAATAATTCATCAGAGACACTATTCAAATTATTTAGGATCAAGTAAATTATACGGACGTATTAAGACCCCTCGAATTGCTCCCACCACTGTAAACCAAGTGTCCACTGGTCTCTGGACCATGTCCTCTACGATTTACCGCACAATCTCGTGAAAGCAAATGGGATGTGATATTTAGGTTTGATTCTGCAATATGAGGGAAGAAAATATCAACAGTCATGATCTTGGAAGATAATTCGTCTATTTTTAAACTGTGATATCCAAAGCGTCTAATAATTCATGACCTACCTATTTTTATACTTTCTCTGGGTAAAGTGTGCACTCTAAGCTATACGTACATCCTTCCTATTCCTTGTTCATAACTCAAAATAACCATAATCCATCCTATGAGAGTTAGGCACAGCTTGAGCCAGCTGACACAAAAGTTCCTACTTCCGGAGAATTCAGAAGTATCGTGTCAGTCATAGATGTACAAATAGTAGCAAATGATAAATCGATCATATTCAAAAGAGCTCTATTGATATATTCAGGAACTTCAATAGACAGACTATTATGCTACTCAAGCATTCGTAAAGTAAACAATTCAAAACCCTTTTGAACGGATACTTCGTCAAGTTGAAGTAATTCCCAGAAATTAGAATAAACAAATTAAATTTGATTTGGTACCTTTACCACTTGTGACATTATCATTTGGCATAAGGTTAGAACGATAACCAATAAGATTTTGTGGTTTGTTTATTACATACTTTACGATAACTAGTAAAGCAAGTTTTGAATGGCAGCTTAAAAGTATTGTCGAACTTTAAAACGTTTTCCCTACTCTCTGTGTACGATCATTCATCAAATTAGGGACAAACTATCCAGCAACTGTGAACATTTGTTACTTCGACGACTGTACATTGATGCAATAAAAAAATCGTTATTTGAATTGAATTGAATATGAAACCTTAGTTTCATCTGAAAAGGCCCGTAATTTCGTTGTATGCATATTTTTCACCTCATAATTTCCATCCTGATTCCTATTATGCTGACAATTTTTTGTTTGAATGTTGTTCTTTTTTTTCGCTGTCATCTGCAGACTATGCTATGCCCATCACTGCGCTCTTGTGAGAAACTACTCTGAAAATTTATGGTTGAAGGCTTTCAATCTAATTGAACTATTTTTGTATAAAGTCATTATACCATTTTAAATGGAATCCTAGAATTATATGAAGTTATAGAGGAAAGTAACAACCGGTTAATCTTATTTAGCTCGGCTGCATTATGACGCCACCAAATAATTTTTGATGCTTATGAATGCTCCGAAACCAAAAAGAACAGCAACTATTTGCGAATTTCTTTTCGTTCTCAAGGTGTTATGGATGAAGAAGGAAATTTACTTTTACTCAAAGACTAAACAGAAATAAACCCAGCTTTGCTTTTTTCAAGGCAATTGGAAAACTTTTCAATTTCCCACCGTGAGCTTTCATTTTTCCGCAATTATTTCCAAGATTTCGCTCCAAATGCCTAACGGGTGATAAAATATCTATTGCAACCCCTTACTCTTGATTAAGTCCCTCGTAAGGTGAGCAACAACAATCCAAGATCGTTCCTTCTCTCAAATTTACGTCATATGCATGCAGTATAGTGGGAACCCGGGATCTTATCCTGCGGGGACGCGGGGACGCGGGGCACGCGGGTGCTCGGGGTTAAAATTATACCGTTGTGCTCGAGGGCGGAAAAAGGAATTCGTTACAAAATTTGGGAGGTCGGTGGTGTGATGAGAATACTATCAATTGAAAAGTAAAAACTGTTCGTTTGATGAACGAGTGTATATCTTCATATATTGAAGTTTACAAATTGCCAACGTTAGCTATATAAACCTACAGTATTAGCGCCAACATGCCAAGTAGTGCTGTTGAATGGAATGCAGCAAGTCCAGCGCTTTTCATTCACAACAATAGAAATCGTCTCCAAAAATCAGAAATAGATGAGAAATTTATCTTCTATTCTTGACAGAAAGAAAAACATTACCAACTCTAGTAACAGTGCTTCAAAACACGATATGGGAGATCAATCAATAGAATTGGAGGAGCAAGGCAAGAAAAATAACACCGATCTTACCCATGTGGAGTATGCCCCGGCTTCCGCAACTCCAGAAGAGAACAATGATCGATTAGAGGAAGTTATTGGCGCTGTACAAGATGCTAAGGAGGGAGATGAAATTGAAAGGGGGATGGCGCTATGGGAGGCATTGAAGACATATCCGAAAGCGGCCGCATGGTCCGTGTTAGTTTCGACAACATTGGTCATGGAAGGCTACGATACAGCTATTTTAGGGGCTTTTTATGCTCTGCCGGTTTTCCAACAGAAATTTGGCTCTCAGAATTCTGAGACGGGAGATTGGGAGATTTCCGCGTCCTGGCAGATTGGTTTAAGTCTGTGCTATGTGGCTGGAGAAATTGTGGGTCTACAAATCACAGGATACTTTGTAGATTTTTTTGGCAATCGTTATACGTTGATCCTAGCATTACTGTGTCTCGGTGCCTTCACCTTTATATTATATTTCTGCAAAAGCTTGGGAATGATTGCGGTGGGACAGGCATTATGTGGCATGCCATGGGGTTGTTTTCAAAGCCTAACTGTCTCCTATGCTTCTGAAATCTGTCCCCTGGCTCTGAGGTATTACCTCACAACTTATTCTAATTTGTGCTGGTTATTCGGCCAACTTTTTGCGGCAGGAATCATGAAGAATTCCCAAAACAGGTATTTGAACTCAGAGTTGGGATATAAGCTGCCCTTTGCTTTGCAGTGGATTTGGCCTCTTCCTTTAGTGGCAGGAATTTTCTTTGCGCCTGAATCGCCATGGTGGCTAGTTAAAAAAGGAAAGATATACGAGGCGAAGAGGTCGATTGATAGGACTCTAAGTGGGAAAGGAATAGAGAAAGAGCAATTAGTTATTAGAGAATTGGAGAAGATCAAGCTGACCATACAAAAAGATTTGGAGTTAAAAGACAATGAAGGCAGCTATATGGACTGTTTTAAGGATAAAATTAATCGGAGGAGAACGAGGATTACCTGCCTTACTTGGGTCGGACAAACCACTTGTGGTGCGGCATTGATAGGTTATTCGACTTACTTTTACGAAAAAGCTGGTGTTAGTACTGATACGTCTTTCACTTTTAGCATTATTCAATATTGTCTGGGTATCGCCGCAACATTTACTTCTTGGGTGCTTTCAAAATATGTTGGTAGATTTGAGCTCTACGCAGTTGGACTGGGGTTTCAGGCGATAATGTTTTTTATCATTGGTGGCCTAGGTTGCTCAGATACAAAGGGGGCGAAAATGGGGAGTGGTGCACTTTTGATGGTTGTCTCATTCTTCTACAATTTGGGTATTGCACCAGTTGTTTTCTGTCTAGTGTCTGAAATACCATCTTCACGGTTGAGAACCAAAACAATTATTCTAGCCCGGAATTCTTATAATGTAATACAAATTGTTACTATGGTGTTAATACTTTACCAATTGAACTCAGAAAAATGGAACTGGGGTGCAAAGTCCGGATTTTTCTGGGGTGGATTTTGCTTAGCTACGTTAGCGTGGGCTGTCATTGATTTGCCAGAAACGTCGGGCAAAACCTTTGCTGAGATAAATGAGCTATTCAGGCTAGGCATTCCTGCTAGGAAGTTTAAGTCAACAAAAGTGGATCCGTTCGCTATTAAAGAAAACGCAGATGATAGTCTTAATGATACAGGCTTGAATAGTCTTGATTCACATTAAAGCAGAATTTTTCTTTTTAGTTAAGACATCATTTTATATTTAACTGTGATAATTATCTTATTTACATTGCTGAGTTTTTGTACGGCAAGATTTCGACGTGGTGTCACTAATAATTTCAGTTCCAAAGCCCTGTTTCCTAAAGGCGGAAATTTTGAAACTTTTTTGAGTTTTTTTAATATGTCCTATGATTTTAGTGACTGAATTTTCCAGCGATACACCATATTATTTGGTGGATAATATCTGTAGACTGACTTTTGCGGTTTTCATTCCCCTCTGATATGTTTTCAACTCTAATTTATACATTCCCTCTACCTTTCAAGTGTTGACCATGCAATACAGAAAGAGCTTAACCAATTTTCAAAATAAATCATTTTAAATGTACCAGGTAGTTACGTGGAAGGCCGGGGACTTTTTTCCAGACAAAGGAATTCTCATCTATCCCGAAGAACCTTTGGAACACAAAATTCTATTGGAAGAGGTTTTTCTTGATGGCTTCGTTGGCACTTGGGTTGATAGACATCGGTAATTAGCTTGTGGAGTATAGAGGTTTATAAATTCTTAGATTAATCCTTGTTTTTTTACAATATAAATTATACAAAAGATGTGAATTGAACAGAACGAATACCAGGTAACAGTGCTGGTATTTATACGTCACAAAATGTACCTATTTAATTGTACAACGCTGTCATCAGTGCAAATAAATCACTCACGATCATGCCATTTGTTCGATCCCATAGAATACGTCGTAGTGATATTCCTGATTGTAATCGTCACGCAGTAAATATCATTCGATTCTCTTCCATGTTGAACGATGATTGTGAGGACTCACATCATACAACTCGGTTGGTTGTTCATCATGTCATCCGTAAATGTCATATTGTAGATACTGTCATTTATACTTTACTAACTCTCAATTCTAATAAATTCTATATCTAGGATAGTTTGAACCACCATCAAGCGCCCAGACTGTCTTCTGAAACTAATAGAATTGAAAAAGGATAACAATGGAAAAAGTTTTCACAATGTGTTTCTAGTTAGCTTATTCGCATATTGTAAATTTTTCTGTTTGAAGTTTTTTTATGTTTCGGACCCCGAAAAACAATTGGAAAGAAATTTACCTTGTTTTATTGCACTTGACTCAGATCAAGCATAAGTAAAAATATTTTGAAACAATTGCCTTGAACTGTCTTAGTTGAAAAGACTTACTACTCTTTGTCTCGTGTCATACTTTGAAGACATCGAGTTCTCCAAATTTTCTCTACTCTTTCGGTTCTTGTATCTACTTTTCAGTACTTGTATTTGTGAATTCCAGCTTTATCTGCATGGCTTTTTTAACATCTCTTACACACACGGGGAAAGTCAACTAAGAGGATCTAGTGCTGATACCTCCAATTATAGTTATAGTTAACTGTAAGAGTACATTTTTATTTATTAATTTATAATAAATAAATGAATGATAAGTTGCAATTAATACTACTGTGACAAATGAGGCACCAATAGTAAAGAATCGACCGGGCCACGTTGCACTGAATCGCAATTGTGTACTGAGAACAAGTTTAGTAGTATATTTCCAGGAACTGAAGTTCAAAAAATGCGTGAAGATTAAAGAACGGAAAGCTGGCTCTAGAAGCGGAATATCATCCTAAAAAGACGTAAGACCTGTTGGGTTGGGGTATATGGAGAATTCTTCTAGAGGCTTGGTCATATACGAACATAATAGTGAGAGCAACTAGAAGGTATTACGAGAGAAGAGCCAAGAAGAAGTTATAATTGGAGATTGCGGTTAAGTCAAGCAGGTTATAGATGCCAGAATTGTCCGGGTTCGAGAAAGATCGGTATAAACAGAAGAATATTTAAAAAGTGTTCCACCATTCAGTTCTCCAAGACAGGAAGGAAGGAGAGTATATGCTCGTATATGTGAAGTAAGTTTGCTGGAGTTAAGCCAGATTGGCATACAGTTAATCGAGCTGTCAGGTGAGCACTAATATCGTTGGAAAAAGAAGAAATTAATCAACCAGGGTATGACATAAAAGTAGTGAATTGTTTGCGATCAATGCTGTCATGGATTCTTCCGCGTGTAGCACTTACTCACTAACGATATATTCAGGGGGAGTTTGAGAATCTTCATATGCACGGTACCATTATGCATATTTTGCATATTATAACCACCCAAAGTTCTGTAATATTCAAGAAAACGAATATTGCAGAAATGTCTCATTGTCATATCCGAAGTACGGTATAACATTGTTTAGCATATTGATGCAATATTTACTGGTGCCCACATTACTTCTAATTATAATGTATCATTCTCACATATCTCCGCCCTATATGGCAATAACCTATGGGAGGGTACCTTTTTCACAAGGTGCAATGCAAGGATAAATTCAAGAAATAGTCAGCAAATAAATACCTAATGATGTAATCCTGGGACTTAAGTCATGATATTCAAGAACAAGGAAACTACTTCGGGCTGATTCTTTGAATTTTGTGTTCCCACGATGGTGTTTTACGAATCCAGCCAGTCTCAGAGGCTGAGTTGACAGGTTATTCTCTTATGGTATGGGGTATGGAGTCGATGTTCATAACGATACTCATTGGGGCGATCGATATGGTCAAGGCACTTTGGCGGGAAAAGGGCTATGGTTGTTACAATAGCTGAGGCTAGAAGACGCATTACCCAAGGCGTAAGTAGACCAATCGATGACCTGATGTTCCCTATAAAACACAGCATATTATTTTATGTAGGTCTCGTTTTTTTTTTGTTCATCGTGGCGACAGTTAGACGAAGATTCATTTGGAGAGCTTTCTATTGGGTTAAAGGAGAGAAATGTCTCCTTCTTCGAAAGAAAGTCGATTAGCTTCAGAAAACAAGCTGGTGGTAATTACACAACCTCTGCTCTCGAATTAAAGGACGGCTTACAAGGCGAAGGTGCGGTTTTTAACTTGCACGTGGTGAATGACAAGTCTGATAATACAAGACTGAGCTGGGCAAATGCCATATTACCTGCATTACATAATGTCTTTCGAGTCTCATCTGAAGGATTGACGGTCACTGGAAAGCATGTACTGTTTTAAAAAAGAAAATTACCTTTGCATGTTGAGCATTGGAGCTTGCCTCCCACTATTATTTGTCTTTAAACTCTTCCCGCCATTATATTATTTGCTTCTTTAATTGCTAATTCCAAATTTTATTTCTTGCTTGTCTTACTACCAAAAGACTATAAAGACATAGTATTCAAATGTCGTTATATGCAGCAATAAGCTATTTATGCACATTACTTCGAAAGGTGAACGCTTTATGATTGTAAACAGATAATAACGTTAGTTTGACAAACTGTTGGTTAGAGAATATACTTCACCCTGCCTCTTGCGTCATTGAATGAGAGATTCGTATTTCAAGGTAGGTGACGATTATTTCAACGTCTTAAAAATAATCAAAGACTGCTTTCATAGATTAAAACTACCTTTTCTTAAAAATACAAGTTAAAACGTTTAGCAATGAGACCTGAAAAGTGCAGCCTGTCTTTCGTATCTTGCGGGGAATGCGTTACTCAAAAGAATCTTACTGGAAAAATCGTCACGGCAAAAATCGTCACGGCAAAATCGTCACGGCAAAATCGTCATGGCAAAAAGCGTCATCGCAAAAAGCAAATACATGGGGCCAATGAGAACAAGATACTTCATAGAGAATCTTATCATATACGAAGCCTATTTTTACTCTGTCTGTTGAACTGATGGCTGGAAACGATTACTACCACATTTCTTTACTTCCTGGAAAGAACTATTCAGAACCAAATGAAGCTTTCAGGCGGAGGAACGTACGGTGTAAACTTCTTGCTCCACGCTTAGCTTACTAATCAACGATTAAGGGGCCGGATTAAGCTTCGTCCAGCAACCGCAAACATCTCCGTGTCAGACCCGTTAATGCGATGATATGAAAAATAGCCTTCATATAAATATAGAGACTGGAATTATACTAAATTCTGAATCGTAATGAATGGGAAGACATTTCAATCGACAACTAGAATCAAAGATCGAGTTTGACATTATGACAAAAGCTTTGATTGCTATTACAAGTTACAATGAGCCTTTTTATGAGGATAAAGCAAAGACGGGTGTATTTGCAGTGGAAGCACTGCACCCATATGAGGTGTTCATTAAACATGGTGTAGAAGTGGACTTTGTTTCTGAGACGGGAACTTTCGGTTGGGATGAACACTCACTGGTCCCTGATTTTCTCAATGGTAAAGACAAAGAGATATTTGAGGATCAAAATTCTGGGTTCATAAAGGATATTAAGAAAGTAAAAAAGCCAAGCGAGGTTAACGTCAAAGATTACGATATTTTCTTTGGTTCGGCTGGTCACGGTGCTGCTTATGATTATCCTCGCTCCCATGATCTACAGAAATTGGTTGCAGAGATTTATGCAAATGGGGGTGTCGTTGGCGCTGTTTGCCATGCGCCAATCATCTTTGATGGATTGAAAAAGCTGGATGGTGAGCTTCTAATCAAGAACAAAAAAATAACCGGTTTCACGGATGAAGGAGAAGTGATCTTGCAGGTCGACAAGATCATGAAGGAGAGAGGAATGCACACAGTCAAGCAGGTTGCCGAAACCAACGGCGCTACTTACGTGCAGCCCCCAGACCCATGGGGATCGTTTGTTATAGTTGATGGTAAGCTTGTCACGGGTGTTAACCCAGCATCCGCTGTTGAGACCGCAGCTAAGACCCTGGACGCTTTGAAGCACTGATTCTTTCAGATATCACTCATTTTTGGGAAACTTTGAAGTTGAAGAGACACTTTTATGTACATAAGTGTATGTATGTACTTATATGGAAGGATTTTTTTGACTTATTATTTATATATCATTTCCCGCATTTTCGGTGCTCCATGCTGCGCTCGACTCTCCAGGATATCTTATTTCTTCACCCATATTATTTGTAATGCTTTGATCTATTTCTTTTACTGCTCTAGCGACATTTTTTCTACCAAATATCTCTTCTCTCTAAGCTGTCGTATTATTAATCCATTGCACATTTTCAGATATTGCCCTCCTTTTTTCTCTCTCTTTAGAGACACAAGTCGAAAGTTTTTAGGATATGGGAGCCTCTACTACAAGATTGCCCTTTGTTTGAGCTCATTTTTAGGCCAACTCTCCACATTAAACTTTAAATAGTAAAATGAGTCGAAAACATGCCGTACCTCTTTTCCGAGGCTTCTGGATGCATTTCTATCTTTTAAAAGAACTATAGGCATTCTGTTCCCCAAATATCGAGGGACCTCTTCGTCGACCCTGCGAATACAGCTTTTCTTAAAATCTTGATGGCAGTGAAGTACCAGCACGTATTTGAACATAATATAACGGTACGATTAAATAGAAGCTAAGTGACTCCAAAAACCGACTCATATTGATTTTTATCTTTGCTCAAATTGTTATTTGAACCGTAGCAATGAGAGCCCGAAAGATCTTCAGTTTCTACCGCAAACACTCCACCAGAACCATTCAAAAATGCTTCGTTCTTTTAGCTTTCAAACAGAAATCTATGTTTCTTACTGAACAGGCCTTCCCTGCTACTTAACGAAACTTCAGGTGTTGCGTTCTTTAAACTGCCATTGGCCTAAATCTTCACTATCCTCAGCTGAAGGAATGCACATGACTATAAAATTCTTTGGGTTGAAGGAGTCTGTCATTAGGTATTGTACTGTAGTATAGGGTTCCAGCGTAGAAGCATGTTATTTGATGAATTGTCATAGTTCCTAACCTCCCGTTTTTTCAATAATTGCTTAGATCAGATAAAAGTGCACTAGATTGTCGTATCTATTCAAATATTTTGAGAAGTTTTAGCATTTCTGTATTCTGTACGGAAAGCCTTTACGCAGTGTCTATAGAGCACAGATTAAATTTCCGATTCGGAAATTTTCACCAGATCGTTTTAGATAGGTCTCCTGCAAACAGTTTCCTCTCTTGTGTGAATGATTTGTCGAAAAATGCCATCGATCCAGTACTGGGGACGAATAACGAATACGGCTACGAATACAACGTATCGAAAATCTCAGAGCCCCTTCAGCTGACTACCATGATTCGCATGTTCCTAATTCTGATATAAGCAATATTGAGGTGAGTCAGCAAGTTACTGAGCCTGCTGCTGGCGAACCCCCAATCGAAGTTAACCACTGGGTCAGCATTCCATCTAGTGAAAATGGCGCAGTCATTAGACAATAGATGTCCGGAAGGGCTTTACAAAGGGTAGGTACTGCAACAATTCAGCAAATAGTCAACTTCCCCGCTGAAAGTCTGCGCTATAGTCCAAGACCTCCTGGTCCAAGACCTCATGACTTATCTAAACAGCCCGACCAGTTTTATTCTCGGAATCATTCTGACTCAACTGAAGACGAGGATGAACAACAACACAATGATGGAGATTTGGATTCTGAAAATTTAGGCCAGAAACCATTTGTAGCGGAGGAGTTCTTCGCGAAAAAGTACAAATTTGGCTTTAATGGATTTTCATTGAATCCACTAGAGAAACCCAGTATTGATCCCGCTCTTGACAGAGCTACTTTAGATGATAAATACTCGAGGAAGTTCGATGTGTGGCTAAAGACTTCTCCTTATGGAATTTGGGTGACCAAATATGCTGGCGAGGAACCTTTTGCGGTGTGCAAATATAGTGACTGTAAGCATTTGCTTGCTTATGAAGGTAACCCCACATCGTCGAATATTATCACACATCTTAAAAGGAAGCATACGTCAGATTTTGAATTATTCCAAAAGAAATTAAAAAGTACGCAACCGCAGCTAGACCAGCTCAAAGGCGTTCTTACCTTAAATCGAAAGCCATTTCCATTCAGACGGGAGCTAATAAACTTCATTTCCACAAATGAGCTCAAAATAAATCAATTAAACTTATTCATTGAAACCATAATTCCATTTAGCACGGCTGAAGCACCAGCTTTCAAGAAGTTAATGAACTGTTCAGGTGCCAGTAACCGCAATTACCTTCGTTCCAGGAAGGGTTTAATAAGTATGATGAAGAAGTACGAGGAAGTATTTGCTTCTCAGATGAAGGATGTATTATCGAAATCCTTCAATTTTAACATTCTTCTCGATATGTGGTCTTCTTCTAGTCAAAGAAGCTATCTGGCAGTCATCGTCTCATTTTGCCCTAATCTACGTGGAGCGAAAGAAAGACTGACTCTTGAAGATATCACTACTAATGGAACACCTAATGCTCATATAATTGATTTTGTTGATTTAAGCGATGAAAGGCACACTGGCGATAATTTGAGGCAATCATTGCTAACAGTTCTGCAGAAATACTCCATTGCTCACAAAGTCAGCAGTATCACCCTCGACAATGGGTCTAATAATATTTCAATGCTGCGTGATCTAGACAACGATATAAGAGGTGGTCCGGGAGTGAATAAAGAGGGTGGTTTGGTAAAAATTCGGTGCCTGAACCATGTTTTGAATAGAATATTTTTAGATGTGATGACTGGATTTGAAGAAGACCAACGGGAGCTGTTGTCCAGGATTGATCGTCTTACTGCTATCATGAAGAACAACATATTCATTAGAAAAAAGTTAAGCGCCTTCACGCCAAGAATTATTCCGAAGCATAATTCAACGAGATTCGTTTCCCGCTATCGTCAACTCTCTGTATTTCTGGGACTCACCGACGCTATCAAAGCTTTCCACTTCGAGAACCGTCTAGATAGCAAATATCAACTAACCTCAGATGACTTACCAATATTTTGCTACGAACAAACCGAGATGGAGAATCTTAAAATTTTCCTCCGGCTTACTCGCATCTTCCATGAATATACGATGCTTTTGCAAGATGATACGTTGAATACATTGCCTAATTGAATTGATTACTATATGCAAATTGATGAATTCTTCAAATCGTGTGACTATATCCGGAATGGGTCACTAGATGAGAAATACCTACGCAGCACTGGACTTAAAAAGAAGCATCTATCTAATATCGAAGAGCATGTCATGCAAAAAATACTTTCTATAATCAGTAATGCGTACCCTAAGTTCCAGAAATATCTGAATCTCGCTCTAGCGGAACCGGGGTATTGGGTGGCTCATTTTCTCCAGCCGTTTTGCAAGACAAGAATTCTTAATACTTTCGATGAAGAGCTCCAGCAGAGAATAATGGAGAGTGTCGAAAGGTATGTGAGCCATTATGCTTCTCATTTCGACGATCAGTTTAGGAACGATAGAAACCGACACATCCAGAGGAGTGTGCCAACAAGGACGGATGCATCCCAGAAAAAAAGATATAAGGTTTTAAAACATTTGAGAAGAAGACAGAAAGAGAACATGTTATTGGTAACAGTCAATTTGAAATCTGAATGGGAGGTGTATTTAGAAGAACCGATCCATAAGAACATCGACTACCTTGACTATTGGCTTACGAATCAAGATAAATTCCCAACTCTTTTTCAACTGGCCGTCTCCTTTTATCACACTAAATTATCAACAGCAGACGTAGAGAGATGCTTTTCTATTAGCAAAAGAGTTTTAGAGAATAGATTTTCATTGTCAAGTATGAATTTGAAGCGCACAATGATTCTTCGGAATCGACTGAAATGCTTCGGGATCGGAGACGGACTACAGGTCGTCAAGGATATCCCACTAGAACAATGGATCGAAGACGAAGCATATGAGTCGAACTCTGATAGCCCATGTGGTTCGGCGATCGAAACAGAGGATGGTGCAATTTCTATCAGCGACACCTCAGATAGCGATTTCAGTGAAGATGAAGAGTGATCTTCTTCTGGCCGCTGCTTAACTTCTACATTCAAATAGCTATACTATGTACTAAATATCTTGCACAAACCATCACAAAATAAGATGAGTGTATCATAGGAATAGAACGCTTCAGATTGTTGGCATATTCGTCTATACTCGGAGTATTCTCGTATATAGTGACTGTATTCGTCGAAATGCACGAATACTGTATTCGCGGGTCAGAAATGTGTATTCGTCTGTATTCGTCCCCAGTGCTGCCCGCCTCCAACAGACGGACGCTTCCCACGAATATGGCCAGGATCTACGATATCGAGACTCCTGGAAAATATACTGCGGCAGAGAGCCCTATTCCGGTAGAGTGTTTGTTCCGGAAGGGGAAATGCCTTCAAATGGTTGGCAATGCACCATCTGGTACCACAATGGGGGATTTTGCCTTGGAACCACTGGAACTGAGAATTCATACTGTAAACATTTGGCGGCACTCACCATTTGTGTTGTGATCACAGTAGATTACAGACTTGCCTCTGAA
>JAJMCL010000030.1:0-20286 GCA_030572985.1 Zygotorulaspora danielsina
GTAACGATACTCGGGATAAATGTTTAGATGCCAGTGCTCTTCAAATTGTGAAAGAAGCTCAAAGTATAGCTGAAATATTCCATCATTCTTCCCCCATAGTTGTGAAGTGATTGCGGAAACATCTTTTAAGGAGGATAAATCGCATCTGTTGAGAAATCTAATGATGGTATTATATAGAATGGTCCTCATGATTATAAATCTATTTCTTGGTCTTGTGATGATCATCGCATTTTCTTTCGTGTTGTTTGTTTCCATTGAAAGATTGAATTCGGAGACTTGCCTTGCCTCCTGCACCTTTTGACCTACAAACTTGAACTTTATCTTATTGGATGGTCTTTTCAGCTCGTCTTTGAAAAACATGAAATCCTTGTCTTGACAATTAAACTCCTCGGTTTTAGGAAGCATACATTCTATTGCAAACATTGTAGGTGTGATCAATCTATTTTTCTGAAGTTTGAAACCAGTTTTTTTAGTAATGCTCTTTTATACATTTTAGAAAGTTCATAGATCCTATTTTTTTTAATGACAGTTACCTCAAGATGTGACGCGTCACAGTCCGTTTTAGAAAAAGAAGATGTTTTATAAAGTGCCCCAAAAAAAATTAAATTCCAGATGTCTTGAATTGACCCCAACAACTGGTAATAACAGCAATATGCAAGACATCAAACCCATTTTATCCACTTTGAATGCAATTATCCAGTTGTGTATGGCAGCAACTAAAGATAATTCGGTGACTAGTCAGCCTCGTGAGCCAAATCAAAATCTTAACCAAACTACTTTATACGTTACAGACTATTTCAATCAAGATCTTCAAAGGAGTTTTGAGACTTTGCGGAGGGTAAGTTCCAACAATAACTTTTCGTTTTTTCTATGGCTTAATATACTAATTAAAATAGCTTGTTTTTGACATGAATATTGCAAACGAGGAGAAAGACGCCTTAATACAAAGAACGTATCTTACTTTCAAAAAAATGCAAGCAGGGTATGCTAACAAAGATAACAATTCTCTCGCAACAGCTGGGGAGCTCTGCTCTCCAGCCAGTGTGTCTGCTATAAATGATAGATTAGAATGTAACCTTAACGATCCTGATATGAAAAATGTCAGGCGTGTACAGCGACTTTCCAAGAAGACTATTTTCTTTTTGGATCAAGTTTATGCTAGAAAACGAATGCTTAATTCAAAAGAGCGTATGGTTGTAGCTAGAAAAACAGGTTTAAGTTCTACACAAGTCAAAAATTGGGTATGTTAACGCATAATAAACAGATTTGCTCGTTCGATACTAACAGAGTACTAGTTCTCCAATAAACGTATGAGATCTAAATAGACTTGAATAATGTAAACAATCGTACTTAATGATATAATTGTCTCCAAAATATTTCATTGTTTCTTTGTACATTTAGACAGTTTCTCGCAGCAGTTTAATTTTGTCAAGCCGAAGTGTGGGTTTGTGGAGTGGGTGGATCAAAGATATGAGCGGGAGAGTTAATTAAAAGATTTTGTAGATTTGTATTTGCATTGATGATGTCTTGTTGGTTTGGGGAAAGTAGTGCTTGGAAGTAGAGTTGAGAAGCTTGGGCGAGGAGTGGGGATGGATTGCGTTGAAGTAGTGTTGTGATTTGGTGGGTCAACTGGATGATGGTTGGGATGTGTGGTTGTGTAGCTACCTCGTTCGCCAGTTGTGCTATTGAGAGGGCAGAGACTGGGTCTTGAGTATGCTTAATAAATAGTTTCCTGTATCTCTAATAGGGTAAGCCTAGAGATTGAGAAGAAATTAGTTCTTTTCCGCTTCCTTAGAAGACATTATACCACTCCTTTAGCAGTGAAAGGCGTAAAGTGTTGATGACATGTGATGTAAGGATGCAGGCTATAACCGTTGATGATAATTTAGTCCGACAATTTAGATTTTGATATGATTCTAGAGGGAAGGCATGAGCTGGTAAGCAATAAGGCTATTAAATATTAGGTTTAAAATGGTTATTTCAAAGAGCTCCGAAATACACCTCTAAAAGCAGGGTGATACTACAATCAGCATTCAACGCTTCAGTTCTATCTAAATAAATACTTAAGTGATCTGCTTTCGTCGGACAATTTATTATTCATCATGGGTAGGTCTCTGCATTTTTAATCATGAATAAATTATTGAAGAATAAGTTTTTAATCTCACCAAATTGCGTTTGTTTCACGCGATACAAAATAGATTCCTCCTGTTGATTTTTAATTTTTAATCCAAGAATACTTCACCATTGGTAATAGAGCTATAGTTAAGAGCTGTCATCATCTACAATGTGAACAATTCTATATCCTATACGATATTCTGAGGATTATGTTTTTACTGATATTGCATCATTAGCTACGTGTATTTACTTTTAGCCTTGCCGAAATAGCCGCTCTAATATCATTAGCTACGTGTATTTACCTTTTTGCTATGCTGAAAATGCATTCTGATATCATGAGCTACGTGTATTTACCTTTTTGCTATGCTGAAAATGCATTCTGATATCATCTCTAACGAGTATTTACCTTTTCGCTATGCTAAAAGCACACTGATATCATTGGCTACGAGTGTTTACCTTTTTGCTATGCTGAAATAGCACACTGATATCATCTCTAACGAGTATTTACCTTTTCGCTATGCTGAAAGCACACTAATATCATTGGATACGAGTGTTTACCTTTTTGCTATGCTGAAATAGCACACTGATATCATCTTTAACGAGTATTTACCCTTTTAAATAACATTGCATTTATCTATATATCATTTAGGACGCATGTTTCAGGTACGTCGCTATATACGACTATTTACCTAGCATTTCTATTTACTTTTCATAATATCGCAATATACGTATATTGTAAATCACTGTATGTTTATTTTGAATCTTTAATAAGAATTTGATAGTTGCGTCATCACATACGGGATCGCTGTATAGGACGAAAAGCTCTTCTTAATCTCCTGACTACTTAGATTTCTGAAATATTACCGTGATTTATCGCATACGGCGTATAGATGCACTGCTCTTCATTGAGTTATCTGTATATACGTAGATTAATCAAACTTGAAAATTGACCACAGTGTAAAACCAATTATTTATCAAGAACAAATCAAAATTTACTCAAAATCGCAGCTGTTTACTGTTCACTACTAGTAATTATGAGACCAATGCCAGCTCATTGAAAGAAATAATCGATAGTAAGTATAGATATCATTTAAAAGGCGGCGAGACTATTCTACCTAATTCTATTTCGAGGCAATACTATCGTCCAATAAGCCGATATCAAGATAATAGGAATAAAGTTTGAATTTATGTTTTATGTTTATTAGTTTGCAATGAAATAGATTTTCTACTATTTCAAATGACCCTCCAACTGAACATGAGCATTGAAAAATACCTGCAGATTTGGCCAGATAAATAAACTATTAATCATTGCCATTACGATTAAGGTGCTAGCTCCGACATTTTATTCCTTATATTATAAAACAAATTGCATCTTGCGAACCGAATCATGAGATTATTATTTGATTTGGATCATTTAATTCAGCCGCTGATTGAAAGTGTTCTGAATTCTTTCTGATTGAAAAACATAGACTATGAGAATGCCCTATATTCATTTTAACTACTGCACTTTTCCAATAATGGAACTTTTGAAAGATCAGTTCGTTGAACTATATGCCACCTAACTTACCGCGAAACTCATCAATTGAAGTATAACCTTTCTTTCTCATGATATCTAATAATTCATTTTCCAAACGGTCAAAAATGGAAGGCCCTTCTTTGTACAATTCAGTCCCGACCTGTAGCATACTGGCGCCACAAAGTAGGTGCTCGAAAGCATCCTGACCTGATTTAATGCCTCCCGTTCCTATAATTTTAATACTTGGGTTCAAAAGGGTGTAAAACGCACGAACATTAGCTAATGCAGTTGGCTTTACGTATTCACCCCCAATACCGCCAAAACCATCCTTTGGTTTAATTACTACGCTTTCTTTGTCGACATCGATGTAAAGTCCATTACCGATACTATTAATACAGTTAACATAAGCTAAAGGAAACTCGTTTAAAATTTCCGCCATCAAATTAAAGTGCGCGAAATCAAAATATGGTGGTAATTTTACACCCAAGGGTTTCTTGAAGAATTCGAATACTTTGGTAAGGATTTCTCTCGTTTGGTCGAAGTCATAAGCAACTTGCGGCTTACCAGGTACATTTGGACAGGAAAGGTTTAGTTCCGTAAACCCATTAAACATACTCTCTTGAATTCTTTTCAATAGCGTTAGATTTTCGTCGATGCTCATACCTGCGATCGAGAAAAAAGGAGGATTTGCGCTAGGATTCTCTTTTTGGTATTCAAGAACATAACTCAAATAATAATCAAAACCTTCATTTGGCAGCCCCATAGAATTTATACTCCCAAGTGGAACGGAATGATAACGTGGATGAGGATTGCCTTTTCGTTCCAACGTAGTGGCACTTTTTGTAATGAAGCTGCCCGCCTTAGATATGTTCAATTCATCCAGTTCTTTCACTGTCATACAATGAACACCAGATGCATTCATAAATGGGTTCTCATAGGAGAAAGAAAGGAAGACTGTGGTGAGAGACGCGGACATGTCGGTTAGGCTTAACAGAAATTTATGATATGTAAATGTTATTCTTAGGAACACTTGGGCAAACGCTTGTTAAATCACTTCCTATGTGAGTGCAAATTAACATTTGTCATAATGGCTAGGTCACGCTTCAACTTATATGGAGGGTACTTAACATTGAGCAGATGTGTCGTTCATTAAAATTAAACCATATCTCGCGTGATTGTTTTACTATGCTGCAAAAAAATTTTTTTAAGAAAAGAAATACCATTTCTCGACTGAGTAGACATAAACTTCATTTAATTAAAAGTTATTCAGTAAGCGGCTATACAGCACCAGACACTAATGCAAATGGGTCAGTCAAGCATTTTTCTATCGAGTGTTCAGATTATGACGTACCATACCATTGCTTTTACGGTCCTATTGTAGCCCTATCAGATGATCGAGTAGCATCAAACGCGGAGAGCATCACCCTCGCCACGCTATAGGCTTGGTGATGCAATCATATTTCCTATAATGGCTATTGTGATTGGGAAGCCTATACTTCGCCAATAGACAGAATTTTTCTTGCTGCTTCCGCTTGAATTAAACAAGATACCATTCACATGAGCATAAGTGAAACCCTTTTTTGTAGCGGTTTATCAGTTATTCATCAGCAAGCACTCAATGTGTGATAGCGTCATCCGTGGCCCATTTCACAATTATACTAGAAAAGATCTATTAGACTTGAATCAGCCGACGACTCACATAGAAAGAAAGTTGATAAATAATTTCGAACGGCTTCACAAGAAAACCTGGAAAGTAGAATATTGTAAGGTTAGTCGTCGCAACATGTTTCGTTATTTTAGAATGGTCATATATTTCAAGAGTATGATAAGGTTTAATAATAGTTAAGTATACAATTCTGTCTACTGCATTACCATGGTGCTGCAGCAAGTTTAAAACTAAACATGCCTAAGAGATAAGAAGCTACCATTTCGAGCAAAGACAAATAAACTTGGGCACTTTTCAACATAAAACGATGATATTGTGCTTTATAACTTACTGCATCAATAACACTTCTTTTCTCGAAATATAATCACAATAAATCTGTAGACATTCAAAACACATATCTGTCCAACAACATTCGATATGAATGTGTCCATTTCTTCTACTGCTTCAATATTTTGAACAGCACCTCTTTGAACCTCAACAGTGCCATTAAAGCGCTTTCATCCAGTATTATTTGAAGTTTGGTGTTTCGTACGATTGGTGTGCAACTTGACATTGGGCTAGAAAAATGTATCATAAGCAGTATTTTTTTCCCTCCAAATCCTTTTAAGAACATAATCAGGTTTGTTCGTTGGATCGTTGCTGTCCCTTAAAATTTCGTCATCTTCTCCAAGAAAAGCTATCATATATTCAAACTCTGTTTTTCAATTGCTCCTTCTGGTAACACAACTTGAGATGTTAAAAATTGAATTCCAAACCATAATCTCCATCTCAAATTCATGAGGACTTCCGTATCGGCCCTGGATGAGAATCGCTTGAACTTCGGGGCTTCTGGTGTAAACCCAATATTCGAGAAATCTGGTGCAAATGCTTTAGTTCCAATATGCAGCTGTGACTGGTAATGTTGGCTAAGTCCTCTGGATTCAATAATCAACGATATAAGGATAAAGATGGCAACAAAAAGTGTTTTCGTTAGTGCATTCAAAAGTGCTTATAGTTTAAAGAAGTTTCCTCGACGTAAGTACTAACATTCTGGTCGTTTGAGATGTATCGAAATTTAGAGTTGGCCTATAAGAGAAGTCTGAACTATCATTAACATTGAGGTTATGACCAAAAAAAGAGCCGCATTTCAAGGTTTGAAGTATTAAGCACGTACTAGTTCCTGGCACATTAAAAAGATGGCCTTAAGCACTTTTTCGAAGCTACTAATTCCCATGTATGGATAAAAGGGATATGTACTCTCATGAAATGTTCTGAGTAAGAAATCAATGATTCCAATGGGAGACAACGGTACGTTTATCTCTCGAAGTACTTATTGCGTTGTTTTGCAAAATGATGAACCCTTGATATTATTTATATCGATATGCGGCCACGGAAAAGCTTCCGCTCTCAAACTTGACACTTCATATAATTAACTACACCACCTTGGATAAAATTAATACAGCCTTTTTTCATTTTGCAAACCATAAATGGACGAAATCTTCGTGCTGTTCACCAAGCTTTAATTTTTCTTTTTCAGATTGTCCATCCATACCATGGTAGTAATGCTATGAAGGGAGCTATATAATGCTCAGGTGTAGAAATCATAATGCAGTAAACTAAAGGGCCTAAAATGTGATCCATGAACTTTATAGCGCCTTTAGCAACCAGCATATCATTTACATGCCACAGATCTATAGTCATGTTCTAAAATTGTTCGGATTTTTGAGCTGTGGGCACGCACATTGTGACGTCTGAGTATGATACCTCTATAGAAAGGGAAATTATCTTCCGGTGCTCAGCATCCTTTCCTGATAGAGATGCAGTGCGGATATAATCAGTAGAAGGCCCTTGAAGCATATTTTCACTTTCATAAAAAGACGATCTGAACCCTTTTTTGCATCTGGTGCATACAGGTCTTAACTTATCGCATCTTAACTTCTTCAGATAACATGGGATACAGACAAATAATTTTCGTTGTCTCCTACCTCTTTTATTGATCAAAAACAGGTGTTCAAAAAAAAAAAGAATATATCCATCAGATTTGGGAAACCTGCCGTCTTTACTAAGATATCCGCTTCTTCCTAAACTTCGAGATATCAAAAAATCTATTATTAGACGTTGCTGCAGCATTTTGGTTCGGGCAATAGATTTAAAAAACGAATAGCTGTCTTCTCTCGATGAATTCGACGATGCTCCACTTGAGCTATCATTTGTCATAATGCGAGTGAACTCGGTCTAAAATTCTGATCTAACATTAATTTTCAGTCAAGTACTCAACGAGCTAATTGCAATAACTCAAGGGTTGTCTGGTTAATCACCTCTGTGCAGCGAGTAATGCGATGCAGCATTTATATATAAGTGACCATTTAAACATTGGTAGAGGGTATAATCATAGATCTTATGATATTATAAGCAAATCTCAGATATTCAGAGAAACAATTTTAATAATGTCCTCTCCAACCCCAGAAAAAATGAAGCTCATTGAACAGCAAGCGCAGGTGTGGATAGGATCCATCTGCGTTCATAATGCGTACTCTGGCTGATTATGGAATGGCGTATGAGAAGATCTGTTTCCCATTTTTGATGGCGTTCATTTGAAGAGCTGGATCGTTTCTTTTGAAAGTTCCCAAAAGCTCACTATTTGTAATCATCCAATGATGTTTAATTGTTATGGATACCCTTGCCATTTGGAACATTTTGCTATGGGCGATTTCGAAGTTTACTTTTTGTGCGAATACAATAGTATGCATGATGCAGGGAATAATGTTATCTGTTATGACCAGCGTAGCCACGGAGAGAGTGACGAAGGTGATGGACATGTTTCCGCAACAGGACTTCGTGAATGAAAGGACAGTGCTGCGGTAGGAGAATGGGTTGATCGACATCCTAATCTCTCGAAAATGACTTTGTGATTAATGAGCCGTTGTATGGGCCTGCGTTGATCGGAGATTTTGTGGAAAGGGTTGTAAATTTGGTTTACCATACATTACAACAGTATACCACGCCTCCTTGGCACACAAGCATGTCAGATCACGCCTCTTATAAGTTTAGTCCGGAAAATATTGTCGAGCGGCAAAATTGAACCTGGCACTTAGAAAAGTCTTTGTTTATACCCTATCAAGGAGAAACCGAATTTTTTTACAGTCACCGGTATATACGAGTTGGAGACACACCGATATGCGAGTACAGTCCCGCTTTGATATGCCTTATTAGCCAGCTGGAAATATTTAGAAAAAGGTGACCATGCAATAGACTTATTTCCCGGCTTTATTGGATAAAAATATTTCAATATACGTGAGCTATAGTGTATAATGCGTTTGGGAGCTACTATAGCACCTTAATCGTGTGAAACTAAGTGAGAATGGACGCTCGATTCGAGACTTGAAGTGAAATATCATCTGTAACAAATAACTGAGATCATTTGATCTCCTCAACTTCATCCTGCCCGTGTGTTGCTCCGAGTCTGTACAGATTTGAGTTTTTTTAATTTTGCAAAATCTAATCCGCCTTGACTTTCACATCGGTTGTGATGAAGTTATGTAGAATGAACAGTCAATTTCATGGGGATAAGGAGGACATGCTAGCGCAACTTAACTCAGAGGGGATGATTTGTCATTCTTGTATTACTCTACGTCAATACACTACTTTATTCATTGCTATCAAGATATTGCTGCTGGCTACCTTGAACCTGAACAATGCTCCAAGAACAGGTTTTTATCTTTGTTTCACATCTAGAAAATAAGACGTGAATTTCAGTACATTTGGGAAGGTTTATCACGCGGATGCAGAAGACATTATCACATCTTCTCTTTGCCGCCACTGAACATGAATACAAAGTAATAAATGCTCCAAAGAGGATAATGACAAAGAAGTTCTAGAATAAAAAATCGATCTATTCAATACCTCGGATTGAGGATGCGGTAAAGAGAATATTATTTTGCCCAAAACATTGCAAATTGCGCCACTGATGTTCATGTTAACACGTGTAATCGAAATCTGACGAACGTGGCTCAAAGATTCATGTGCGATAATTCCATCCGTCTATCTTCAAGCGATTCTAATTGTCAGCCTTAAAATTGCCGCTCAAAAGTTCCCTCTATACTCTAAGTGAAAAGTTGGCGTTGAAATCGGTGACGTTCCTATCAGGAATTTTTAGATGAAATTTTTTTAAGCTCTATTCGCTATGGAAACAATAATATGTTATACTGGCAAGCTGGGATTGAAGCTTGTGGGAACTAAGATGTCGACGGCCCTTTGTGGCGTTCATAATTCTTTTCGACTCAATTTCTTGGGAATATTTCCAAGTCCTAAAACTATTTGCCAAATATCTTGACAAATAATGAGACCTCGCTGTGTTTGCAGGTCAAGAAAATTGCAAAAAAAACCTTACAGGTATGAGCTGCTAATCATTTCTCATTGTCATAGTGAGCCAATGTAAGTTGTTCTATGGCCAATGTAAAAATACATGCAAAATAGAATTTGTTTTTCACAAAGGTTGCCGAAATAGAAGCCCCTTAACCCCTTTCTCTAGGTATAGTTGAGTGACTATTGTTGTTGATTGCACAATCTCGAACGCATTTTTCGCAATCGACTTATATAGAACCCCCATCCAGCTGATATTCTGCTTACAGCGAGAATCAGACTATCCGGCTGTCTGAGATGTACAGTTGAATGTCAAATCTAATAATGCCGATGGTCATATCTCGATAGCAACCGGAAACAGCAACATAACTCTTTCAGCTGTCGCAGTCTCGCATCTTCTTACTGCAACAATGGCCTTGAGCGGAGATCCATTCACTCACCGCTTAGTACTACCTTTCAGCCTCCATTACAAAGAAAACTTCGGAAAGGCCGCTTCTGTTTAAACCTATTGAGCTTTGGGAGTTCGCTGATCTTGGAACTGCTTAGAACTCACCTGAGTATGCCCCTCTTGTTTTCAAAAGGGACGATAACTTTTCTTTCGGCCATGGAGACATAGGGGTACTTCTCGAATGTTCGATTCGGCTTTTTCTTGATCGGGTTTACACTCGCTCGGCTAGAAAAATATACTTTTATTTTAGGGACGATGGTTGCGCACGCGCGGCAGATTATTGCTGGGGGCTATAATTGTTGTCAGGCACTACTTTCAGTTGGGTAACCTTTCACTAGTGTGATACCATATTTGGAAAATGATTTCTCGGTATAGTACAAAGTTGAAGACTCATCCGCCCACGCTGGTAATGATACGTTATCGGTAATTACACAAACAGAATTATACCACATACTTAAGAGCTTCTGTATGAGCTACAACACCAACTACAACAGACTTTTTAGGAGAGCATTTCCGTGACAGGGGGGTTAAATAAAAATGACTTCTTTCCTAAGGACTTTAAATACAAGAGGTCTATATGTGCTTGGTGCTGTAACTGCCGCTACTAATGTTACACTTACCAATACATTTTTGAACGGTAACAAAAAGTATAACGGCTTTAGGTCAAAAAGTACTAGGAACCTATTTTGGGGTGCGTCGATTGTTCACCTAGCGAAAACAGAGGGTGGGAAAGATTTCAAAGATTTTCAGAATGTTTATAATGCCATCGCCGAGAAGATGAAAGAGGAGAAGGAATTCGATAATCACACAGGTTACGGTCCCGTTTTAGTTCGTCTTGCGTGGCATTCGTCTGGTACATATGATAAGAATGACAATTCGGGCGGATCCTACGGCGGTACATTTAGATTCAAAAAAGAGGCCGACGACCCATTGAGCAAAGGTTTAGAGAATGCCACAAAATTCTTGGAACCTATCCATAAGGAGTTTCCCTGGATTTCACATGGGGATTTATATACTTTGGGCGGTATTACTGCAATCCAAGAGCTGCATGGGCCAAGGATTCCATGGAGACCTGGGAGAGTAGATACGAGTGAGGACACAACACCAGACAATGGTAGATTACCGGAGCCTACCGGGGGCGCCAATTACGTTAGAAAGTTTTACGACAGATTTGGATTTAACGATCAAGAGGTTGTTGCACTGTTGGGTGCCCATATTCTGGGTAGAACACATTTGCAAAACTCTGGTTTTGACGGTCCTTGGGATGATGACCCTAATATTTTTTCAAATGAATTTTTTGTTAACCTATTAAAGGAGGATTGGAAATATGAAAAGAATGATGCAGGTAATATGCAATATACTTCCAAAAAGGGATTGATGATGTTGCCAACCGATTACGCCTTAAGACAGGATTCAACATATTTGCAATATGTCAAAAAGTACGCTAATGATCAGGATTTATTTTTTGAGGATTTCAAAAACATATTCATTAAATTAGTGGAGAATGGTATTGAGTTCGACAAATCATCTACCAGATACGTATTCAAAACACTCAAAGAACAAAAGTGAATTGAAACAAACCTTGTTTTGAACTAGTCTAGTTTTCTAATTTACTCATTATTTATTTTCACAAATATCGTCCGTACTCAAATATATACTTTTTGTCTATCGGTAAGCACTCGTTAAGATATTATCATCATCGCTGACAATGAATATTTAGTTTCATTGCCTCTGTAATTCAATAGGTGATCTAAAGCAACAATATCGTCGATATTAAACCAAAAGGAAGTTTATAGGATCACTTGAGATTTAAAAAGTTCCAACACGAGAATATACTTTGCTCCAGAATGTTTTTCAAGTCAGTCGATCTAAAAAAATATCTCCCTTATAAGCTCTAGAACAGCTGGAGAGAAATCTTATTGCCATGAATGACTAATGTACGTGATACTCTAAAATGAAGTAACTCGTGCTAGTAAATGTTTCCGGGGGCATCTCAAAGATTATAACTTTACCGTTCAATAATATTGAGTTAATCAAACCGAACAATTTTGATTTTCGCAGTACGCAACACAATTTGTTCATCTAGATAATAAGCAATTTGAAATAATGTAGGTATGGCCTTGTTTACTTTAGTCTAGAGAAACTTTCATATTGGATACAGTTTCGGACAGTTTCGGCAGTTTCGGATAGTTTCCATTCGAAATCAACTACTCACTGGACTGGGTTTGAAAACCCAAAACAGCGCGACAAGCTAGTATTTACTGATGTCATCTATTTATTATGTAAAGATAATTGGATGCCATTTTTTGAACAATTTATTCATGCGTTCCTTATACTTCGCATGCTATTCTTTTGATATGGTTGGTTCCTGAGGAATACGAATGTAAACAAAACGGTCGCGAAAGCCTATACATACGTTTAATTGAAGGCACTAAAGATAAGCTGGAATGATTGTCCTGGTCTAAAATTTATTGCAACATCATAATGACTACTTTTCTGAATAGTATACCCTCAATCAAAGCAAGGTAGCCGGAGTTGAATATTGCTTATAAAGATAAAACCTTCACTCTTTTAAAGATACTAGACGATGTTACAATCTACTTTCATCTGTCATGGGTGGCTAAGAATATCAAGCTTTCACAATATGAATCGTTGAAAAAAATAAGTGAGCGATTCGAATCAGGGCTCTCAAAGAATAGTTAAGAACGTTTTTTGCGGAAAAATGTTTATTCGGCAGTGGTCTTACGTAGATACTATAAACAGCATTTCTGCGATTCGTTTATTTAGGATCAATTCTGTAATGATAATGAGATAATGCTGTTCATCTTACAGTTCTCAACCGGCTTATGGTGTTAGTATATGCAACTAACAAAAGCCTTTCTAAATAGTAAGTTTTATTTGTTGAAATTTGTAGTCTTCTAACTTTGCAATGTCATTAATAGATTTCTTTACCTGCCACACCTCAATACAGCGTCTGATATATGGCTTTAAAAAAAGATTCAATTATCAAGAAAAGCTTTTTCATTTGGCCATTTTATTATCCATTTTGCGTATTTAAGTAAAAAATAGCATAAATTTTGGTAAGTAACCCAAACCCAAACATATCTCATGTTGAAAAGCTTTTTTGTTGTCCGGTTTTTTACAATTAGTTTCAATAATAAATAAACATAAAAATGAAAACATTACGTAAAAAACGATTGATATTTATTATCGAGGATTTCACAAAGCTGCTCCTTGTTAACGTCGAAATTAAACCATACCCCAAGTAAACCCATTTATCTTTAATAAAGTAGTTAAAGTCTAAGCTGAACGTTTAAAACGAAAGGCAGATTAGGATATTTGAACACAGGAAGCAAGTCGGTTTTTGAAGCTGAACCGTACTGTATAAGATCTTTCAGTACTACCAATCTGTTGGATCTCACAGGCGGAATAACTAATAGCCGATGGAAATATCTTTTTTATTTATTACACACTGTCTTTACCATCTCTGTTGTTCAAGAACAGTACTATCATAACTTTGACTGCTACCAATGGATAACATTTCCATGAAATACTAAGATGTAGTTTGAAAATCATCATTTGGCTCTTTCAAAAATGGCCTATGCTGTCCACACTTTGGAAATACCTTTCAAATACCATAAATTTTGCAGACGAGCCGTTGACGAATACACTCAGATATTTTTTGATGCTAGTTCGAATTTGTAGAAGAGTCAGAACCCAAAATTCTGATTATCTTTTGCTCCGACGGCACAGTACCATAAAGTTGCCTTTCGGTTGCCTCTTCAAGGACCTGCAAATCTAATAAAAAATACTGTGCCAGATAATTTGCTCAAGAAGCATGAGTGATTTTTTTAGATTTATCTTGTGGTAAAAACAGAGCCTTACAATGGGTTATCTTAAATATAAAATGTTACAATAAATAAGGTTACAGCAACTGAAAGGAAGGATGATAGTATCTATCCAGCGAAAAAAAAAAAATTAAAGATTATCTCCTGATTCTTGCTTCTCAAGAGCTTGTGAAATCCGTTCAGAAATTTCAGGTGTGACTTTAGAGAACATTTCCAGAACGCGAGCTTGGACTTCAACTTTTGCCCCCTTCAGATTTTCAGATACATTATGGATAAATGCTTCCTGTTGGTTTGTTTTTCTGAAAACCTCCCACATTGCGCGGGGTTGATCGTAGTCTTTGTCAGTAACTCCCCATTGGAATGAAGTGGCCTCACCAACCCAGTTCTCATGCGCTTCGTTATTAGAAGCATCTGCGCGGTAGTTCAAGGGCTCGAAGGAGCTTGGGTAGTTGGGTGCAGGTCCATAGTTGCCGTTCACACACGCTGCACCATCTCTTTGAAATGGAGAATAGGATTGTAGAGGACAGTTGACAGGGATTTGAGTAAAGTTAGAGCCTAAACGGTAGCGTTGGGTGTCACCATAAGAAAAAAGTCTAGCTTGCAAGACAGGGTCCGCTGAGGGCTCTATACCAGGAACTGTGTTTGCTGGGCTAAATGCAGACTGCTCTACTTCAGCATGGTAATTTTCAGGGTTTCTGTCAAGCACGAGTTTAGCAAATCTTCTAAGCGGATAATCTTTTTGAGGCCAAGTTTTGGTCAGGTCAAAAACGCTGAACGGAGCTTTTTCTGCCTGTTCAGCAGTCATGGTCTGAACATAAACAGTCCAAGATGGGAAGTATTCTTGTTCAATAGATTCATGCAGATCGCGTCCAGCATGATCAGGGTCATCAGCTTCCATATCATGTGCCTCCTCATTACTCAAATTTTTTATTCCCTGATCAGTGAGTAAATGAATTTGAACATAATGGAACTGTCCTTCTTTATTGATCCACTTATAGGTATGGGCCGAATATCCGTGCATATGTCTGTAAGAAAAGGGAGTGCCACGATCGGAAAACACAAACATTATATTGTGAACGGATTCTGGATTGTTGCACAGAAAATCCCAATACATGTTGACATCTTTAAGGTTTGTTTGAGGATCTCTGGATTTCTGTGTGTGAACCAAGTAAGGAAACTGGACACCATTTCTAATGAAGAAGATAGGACTATTGATATTCACCCAGTCAATGATACCTTCTTGAGTGTAGAACTTGATAGCGAACCCACGCGGATCACGAGCAGAGTCTGCACTGCCTTTTTCACCACCTACAGTTGAGAACCGAAGAAAAAGAGGAGTCTTCTTCCCAACTTCATTCAGAAAGTCTGCACTGACCAAATCGGAGACATCGTCAGTGATTTCGAGGTAACCATGTGCACCAGAACCTTTTGCATGCGCAACACGTTCCGGAATCCTTTCACGATCGAAGTGGGCCAACAAATCAATCAAGTGATGATCCTGAAGTAAAGCAGGGCCATACTTACCCATTTTAATCATGGCATTTGGGTTTCTGACCGGGCATCCGTTTGAAGTGGTGTAAATAGGAACCGAATATTTTGTATCAGAGAGAGGCATTGCTGACAGACAGATTTACTATTGGATTATTTGGAGTTGTAGAATAAACCGACTAATAACATTTATTTGAAAACGTTTTATATATTTTATGCCCCCTTTTCGATTCTATCTGGTAAAACTTGTTATCAGTAAACTCTAGATGGGGCTGTAATAAAACAGCTCATTCTGGTGTTAACCGATATTTCCATTGGTGCAACTACCCATTGCTTAACATGTGTGCATATTTCAGACCATCTATCCAATTACGGTGTACTCCAAACTATGAGGAACAAGTTATTTTTACTTTTAGATAGCATATGAATTAAAAGCAACAATTTTATTTGAAGTACACTACTATTCAAAGATCCTACGGTGTTCTTTAACGGATCGAGGTCTCTTGCCGATTTTTGACAACGAAAACGTGCGAAACAACGTCCAACACTTCCGAAAGCACCTGCAGCTAATAACTTTACAGATAAACAACATTTGGTGATGTCACTAGTACCTTCTAGCTTCCAGTAAAATGTTAACAGGATTTTAGAAATGGTCTAGACTTGAATATGAAACTCCACTTCTGCTTATCAAAAGAAATACAAACAAAAAGGTACAACACATAGACTCTCATCCCAGAAACTAGCGAACGCATACGTTGGGAGCCTAGACCATATGAAATCCACATGACATTATGTAGATTTTACTCCTTACTCATATCTAATCAAGAAGGAACGCTAAACTTTAAGCTGGCCGTCGCGACAAAGAGTAATTGAGTTAGGAAAGCCTAGAGTCCTAAATTCCCTCAGATAGAACCTGCTGGCTGGCCTGAAGGAACAATACTAATTATACAGTGTTCAAGACAAGGAAGGCTTTTTCCAGAAATTAATTAGAGAGGCATAGATTTCAAATGGGTATTACCTAAAAGGGTAACAGCCGAAGGGCAATTACCCAAAGGGGTAATATCCGAAAAATATCACAAATGTCGAGTTCTGTCCTATATTCTGCTCTGGAGCTTCATAGAGCTCTAGAAGATATTAGACTCTCAGCTATATAAGTGACTAATTATTATTATTGTCTTGAGTATGTGGACACCGTTTTCTATCATAACCATAATTCAAAGAACAAACACGAACTTTCAATCAAAAAAAAAAAAAAAACAAAACAAAATGTCCGAAACTCACTATGACTTCATCATCGTAGGCGGTGGTACAGCAGGAAATGTTGTTGCCGGTAGACTGGCTGAGAATCCTAATGTTACTGTTCTTATTGTTGAAGCAGGTGTTGGAAATTCTCAACAGCTTAAAGAAATTACTACTCCATCCAATGCTATGGAACTACGTGGTAGCAAGTACGATTGGGCATACAAGACTACAATGGTAAAGCGCGATGACTATGAGCGTATTGAAAAGCCCAATACTCGTGGGAAAGCGCTTGGTGGTAGTTCATCGTTAAACTACTTTACATGGATTCCAGGTTGTAAGCCAACTTTCGACATGTGGGAGCAGTATGGTGGAGAAGAGTGGATGTGGGAGCCACTTGTTCACTACTTGAGAAAGAGTGCTACCTATCATGACGATGACGTTCTTTATACGCCAGACCTAAAGAAAATTGGTTCCGGTGGGCCGCTTCCAATTTCTCACGCTGAGCTTCTTCCGGAGATGGCTCCCTTTCGTAATAAACTTACAGAAGCTTGGAAATCATTGGATTTGCCCATCAGTGAAAATATCTATGACGGTGAAATGATTGGTCTCACCCACTGTGTAGACACGATCTACCATGGGAAGCGCTCCGGCAGTTTCTATTTTCTAGACAACAAACCAAATATCACTATTTTATCAGAAGTGCATTCCAAAAAGCTGGTTATTGACTCACCTGATAAGGTTGCAAAAGGTGTTACTATCATTACCGCTGCAGGTGAAGAGACAACTTTCTATGCGAGCCGTGAGGTTATTGTGGCCCAAGGTGTATTTGAAAGTCCAAAGCTGCTAATGCTTTCAGGTATTGGTCCAAGGAGGGAGCTAGAAACCCATGGAATAGAAGTTATTGTTGAGAATCCCCATGTTGGACAGCACTTACTTGACCATCCGGGTGTTCCATTTGTTCTAAAAGTCAAGGAAAACTACGGTATGGATAACCACTTGCTTCGTGATGGGCCATTACATCAAAAAGCCGTTGCAGAGTACAAAAAAAAGAATCAAGGTCCCCTAGGATCTGGTCTTCTTGAGATGGTTGGCTTCCCTCGAATTGATGAATATTTGGAGAAGGATCCTCTTTACCGTCAAGCCAAAGCTGCTAACGGCGGTAAAGATCCATTCTGTCCTGACGGCCAGCCACACTTTGAGCTCGACTTTGTTGGAATGTTTGGCAGTGCCTTCCAATGGCATTATCCTGTACCTAAAGAAGGCTGTTATACTTCTGTTGTTGTTGATTTAGTTCGTCCAGTGTCCGAAGGTGGCGAGGTTACTCTCAACAGCTCAGATCCACTTGAACAGCCCAATATTAACTTGAATTTTTTTGCTGATGAGCTCGACATTATTGCCATGAGAGAGGGTATCAGATTCTCGTATGACCTTCTCACGAAGGGTGCAGGTTTCAAAGATATTGTTATTGGCGAGTATCCATGGGAGATGCCGCTAGACAGCGATGAAGAAATGAAAAAGGCTGTTTTAGACCGTTGTCAAACAGCATTCCACCCATGCGGCACCAATCGTTTGTCTAAGAGCATTGAACAAGGTGTTGTGGATCCACAATTGAAGGTCCATGGTGTAAAAAACCTTCGCGTTATTGATGCTTCTATTATTCCAGTTATTCCAGATTGCCGTATTCAAAACTCTGTCTATGCTATTGGTGAGAAGGGTGCTGATATGATAAAGGCTGCTCATGGTGACCTCTACAAATAATTGCAATTTCACAACAGTACTTTTATATTCATTTACATATATGCTGTTTACGTCAAGTTGTTTTAGTCGTATTTTGAAAGGGAAGTACAAAACGAAATAAAAAGCCATTTGTATGTATGCGTATCCATACGCTCATAATATGACCAACATGTAAATTAGAACATAAAAATTTTGCCTGCACGATCATTAAGAGTAAAAGTTAGCAAGTAACTTTGGTTGTCATAAGTAACTACCAATGGGGTTTAATGATGTTCCTAGTGCACTTCTATTTGTAATGAATTTCGAAAAGAAGCTGATCTGAAGGCATTGACGTTAAGATTATGAGATATTATTGAACTAAAGAGCATAACCGTGTCGAATAGTAATCCCTTCCATAAACTGGCACCAATGATCGTACTTGCTGCTGAGTGTTGGACTACCAACATATTTTAGTTGTAATCAACTGCCAAACTATGCTAATGCATAACTCTCTAATATTTTACGAGAAGAAAGGTAAAAATAGCGGCTTTTAATTTTAAAGGCTACTAAGTGCGGGTAATGAATGATGTAATTTGGGGTAAGTGTATTTAATATCGTTGTGACTGGTGTCAATGCTTTGGCATGCATCTGAGAATACTACCCATATAGAAAACGCTATTTCCATGCTATCGTATGCAAAAATTCCAGTCCCTTTCTTTGAGATGAGAAGTGTTCCTCTAAATTTAGGTGGTAACATGTTTACGCCTTTTGTTCAATTTTATCACCTATATGTTCTGCGCATAAAGTTGACAAGATCGACATTTTCGGAGAATGTGTTTTCTGTCTAGTATTCGCCATGCACTTTGTTTCCTAATATATCTTGATTACCTGGTAACTTGTGTTAGAACGCCATTCCTGGACGGAATGCCAAAAAAAACATCAGTTTTGAAAGATTAAATGAAATTAAACTGCAGGATGCATATAAGTTATCAATGAAAGGGTCATATATAAAATAGGGGTCTGAATCAGTTAGAGCCTTATTTGTTGGTTGTGGTTCAACATATACACGGGTGATAAACTCGAGGATAAATGTGTGTTCTTCTTAGCCGTAGAAACGATGGGATGCCTACCGAATATGGAACTTACTGAAGGCAAAAATATCATTTTACCTTAGAAGTGATGATCAAACTTCTAAGAGTATTATTTACCCGAACAGAGACATTGATGATATCTCTATCTGCGGAATAAATATCCTGTTCTAGAAGCTTTGACACTTAGTATTACCACTTTTTCAAGCATTTGCACAAAAATCACAACTAGAAGCGCTAAAATTCTTTCATCGGGTTTATATCATTGTTAAATGAGAACTACCGCAATCATTTCCAATTTTTGGAAGGTGGACCAGCTAACAAAACAGGTCAAGCGAATTTTACTTTCCGGTCACTCACAGAAGGGGAAACTTATGAACCGCGCGACACGTCCGCAGGAACGTAAGCTATAAGCTGTTTTGATGTGGTTTCTGGGTTTTAAGAAATTTGTAACATTGTCAAGCCATAGGCGCTGCAAGGAAGGACGTGGCCAACAGGCAAGCATGAAAAATAAAGAGAAAAGAAAAAAAGAAATGGAAGTCATAGAGCGCAGTGCAGAAAATCGACAAGCCTGTGCTCTAAGTATCAACAACAGATAAACTGTGGTGAATGGCTGGAGTTTGGACCATTTGTCGAAGAAGCAGATGAAGTGGTCCTCGCGCACTCTCAGGAATATTTCGGAAATAACCAGAAATGTCATCCTTGCCCGGTAGCGGTCGAGGCAGGTGCATATGGGTTTGACAAGGCGCGCACGGTTGGGCCCGGCGAGGTACCGTTTGCATCGGCAAAACAGCTGTGCCAGATATTCCATCGGTTGA
>JAJMCL010000031.1:0-18424 GCA_030572985.1 Zygotorulaspora danielsina
TCTCCTTGTCTAGCGCACGAGAATACGTCGTGAAGGGCGCCCGGTTACCCCACTCCCACTCGACGTCGAATCCCCGCGACACCGTATGCGCAAACACGAGACTTGCCACGTTGACCTTTGCGCGTACAACGTCAGGCCAGAAATGCCCCCATCGCAGCAGCACTTGAGCCCCGGCGTCTACGTTTACATCAATACCCTCGAAACCTTCGCACAGCGCCACTTCCATCACACTCTCATACATGCTCGCCCACAACTGCTTCTCGTGATGCTCTCCGAGGAACATAACACCGTGCTGTCACAGAGCTCTTCTTGCCGTAGATTGCTATTGGCTCTAAAGGGAAACCTCTGAGCTTTCGCCCACACAGATTCACCACCCATTTGTCTTTTTTGTCCACCAGACATCCCTTCACTACAGCGTATCTGCTACTCACATGCAGTACAGTCATGGCCGCTCTTCGTTACCCGGACTTCAGATCTCGGACCCTGAAAAACTTTCAAGAAACCGACCGTTCCTTTTACATTCAGACGCGCGTCGCTCGAGCTCGTGAAAAACATGCAGCAAGAGCCGTAATTTGTGACCAAATACCATACAAACTCTGCTATCTTGAAGTGCACACAACTAGTGCAAACCACAACGCGGTAAGCTCAAATTAAAATGAGCACTTATCCAACGCTGCTAAAAGGTAACTAACTTTTGTTTGTGACTTCGCGGCCACTCTGCGGCACTGTAATAGGCCTTGTAGGTTTGACTAAAACTGGCACTAGAGTAATGCAGCATGCCTGTGGATGCTTGCAATAATCTGTATTTTGTAGCCCCAATGTAACTCAACCGGTCTGCTAAGTTTCCCCTACCCATTGCCATTTTTCGGTTTTTTAGAGCCATGACCGCAAACTCACGTTTCGCATGACGCCAAAGTCACCGCCCATAGTAAAACCTATGACGCCAAACTCACGTTAACTATGGGAATGACGCCAAACTCACGTCCGCGCGTAAGAATGTTTGTCATCAGATGTATGTACCAGATCCCACAAGCTCTATCATTTCCTGCTATGTGGCAGAAGAAAAGAGGAACCAGTCGATATCCATATGCTTCAACTCTATCTGGAAAAAGTTTTTCCACCATTGCGTTTACTCAACCTTTTTATATCAACGTTTAGATGGTGTGCCCCACCTCTGCGAGCTCTGATATTTGCATGGATCAAGTATATTTGGGAAAAGCATTTATACTCTGTAAAACAAAACATGTTTCTGTTCAAAACAGTTTGATTCTCTTCAGTAACTATCCCAACCCATTTCTTTGGAGAAAACAATATTGTCCTTTTCCAAAAGGAAAGTCAAATAACCTTCATTCATTCCAAATCCAGCAGCTTTTGAGCCTGCAATGGCACTAACCGTAAGTATTTTGCTTTCTGACCACCCAGATTTATTTTGGGACTTTTTTTTAAACATATACTTAATTTACCGCCGGTACTACTTTCTAATTCTAGGCACCAACAGGTGAACAGAGCCGCCTTGGATTTCACAGAATGCATAGAAAGCTAAGGATGGGCTTTTGAAAAGTTTACGATCACTGGTGCGTACAATTACACTGCAGTGGCCTCAAAAACGTCTTGGAATTCATGCAATGACTGATTTACCATTTTATCCCCTGTTGCTGGAGGTGGATCTCCAGGTGAACAAGGTGGTGGTTTTACTTGCTTCTTTAATTCATGGTCAACGATCCACCCACTCACAAAAGTATATCTTTTCATTTCTCGAGGGGCATTATGATCTCGGGTAAATAAAATGATAAAATTCTTGCCCTGCAAACCTCTATCTCGCACCAACGCTTTTTAGCGTCATTATAACAAAGTACACATTTTCAGGTTACCCTTCAAGTGAAGACCAATGATAAACAAAAAAAAGGCAGCTTGAATCTTTCCGATAAGCTCGGTCTATCGTTATTGATGTTCTGAAGAACTCAAATTTGTCCCAACTCTCATTAGGAGTCATCCCTTTCCAAATTTTGTAGTCTGGAAGCCTTCCGAGCTAAAATACCGACGACGATGGGACCAATTATAGTACAGATGATAATAGACCACATTACAATCAAAAACTGGTCGGGTGAAAAGATACCTCGACTTTGCGCTATAGCTGCAATCAAAAAGCCTATTTCGCCACGAGCAACCATAGCACAACCAACAATTAGGGCGGAATTGAAAGATTTTAGTTTTGGTAGCCTTCGAAGTATATTTTGATTATCGTTTACAAATGAACCACTTCGAGTAATCGAGAGTCTGAGAAGCCAAACTCCACAAAGAAGCTTAGCCATAGTCATCATAATGGAGTAAACTAGGCCTTGCCAAATAAGAGTTCCTTTAAACATTTGAGAAATTGGAATAGAGAAGCCAATTGAAGAGAAAAAGAAAGGCTTTAGTATTGTCGAAACGGGCTTATCATAAAAGGCATACCACGTACAGGCCCCTGTGATTAAGTCACTCGAGATGTGGTGACCCTCTTCTATAGTTAATTCTGTAGTTTTTGACCCCTGTGTTTTACTCTTGCCTTGATCACTGACGTTTTCGTTCATGTTTTTGAGTAGAGCTGGAGCTGGGTATTCTATATTCTCCGGATGGCGCGTGATCGATTCAACCTCCTTGCTTTTACGTGCTGAATGAGTGCTTTTGGATTTTGGAAGGCAAGTAAGGGCATCACTCGAACTTTTAAAGCCTTTCTCGATGTCTAATCCATCTGATTCTTTATGCGATACTTGCTTCGATGATAATGGCAAACTGCTTTTCATTTCGCTGTCATACCAGCTGATACAGGCACCCGCTAGATACGCACCAAACAAATTTGAAGTACCAGCATAGCTTGATGCTGCAACAAAGCAGATGAGAATTGCAGTGTGCAGGAGAGCTGACATTTGAATTTTGCTTAAGCCTTTAAAAGGCCATTTTGTGTAAAAAACTTGCCATTTGTTAACGAGAGGCTTTACCACTAAAAAACAAATAAAGGGCACACCAATAGCGAAAGCAATGGAAACAAAAACTGGTCGTATTACGGTCACAGCACTAAATTCTACTTCACTAGTTCCCAATTTGGAAATTATTTGTGCCATTATTAGGCCTGAAACATCATCCAGCATAGCTGCGCTGGCAACTATCACCCCAATATTGCTCGAAATAAGACCGCTACTCTTCAATATGGTAAACGTAGTTCCTAAACTTGTGGAAGACAATGCAGCCCCAGCGGCAAAAGACTGTAATGCACTGGCATCAGCTATTCCCATTAGTATGAAGGAGATACCGATTGTTGCAACTACTCCTGTCAAAGCTATAAGTGAAGAAAGTAGGATACTTGACTTCATTGCTCTGAAGTCTGATCCCAATCCACCCTCATACACAAGCAAAATTAGGCCAAGGTAACCCAAATCAACTATCGTTTCCTGCATGCACAATGAAAGCCATTTAGCACCTGGCATACCCCAGGCCACCCCAAGAAATATTTGGCCCAGCAGACCACCATGGAAAAGTTTGTCGAACGTATATCCCACTATATTAAGGAGAATAATGAAAGAACTTAAAATCAAAATGATGCTGACACCAGGCTCGTTATACAACAAAGCGCTATCAGTCATCTTTTAAAAAGACATTTGGTAGTAGGTCACCACACTATTCTTCCTCTTTTCTGCCGAAATTTTTTTCGAGACATTCATAGTCGTGCTGTGGAAGAATGGGATTGTATTTCTCCTTTGCAATGCAAAATCCTTTGGCCCCGATCACATGGCCTGGCGAAGCTAACACCCCGCATAGCTTTAGACATCACCTGACAACAACACTTTGCGTCATATCAAAAAAGTGATTGAGCCTAGTGATTCTTCTTGGCTCTAGCTCCTCTTGCGTTTATACAGAGTTCCGTATGTTTGGTTTTCGTAATTGATAATTGACCTAGCAACTTGAGGAATGATACGCAGGGTGTATCTAATTTGTCGCACATGGAATTTGCCGCTGTCTACGATTTCCTGTAGATATACCCAAGTATCTTTGAACTTGTATAAGGACTGTTGAATAGTGCATGTCACTGCTCCTCGGGTGAGCACAAGCCATTTTAAGCTGTTCAGCCATAGAAGAAAAATTGTTTGCTTAAGCATAACGCTTGACACACCAACAATTAAGTATAAAACTCGTAGCTAGTAAGGGTATTATCTAGTCAGCAGAAGAGGATTTTGAAAACAAGAAATTTTATTCCTACTCTAATTAGCTTCAGAGTTTAGTGTACAAGATTGTTGATTTTTTGGAACTCACGCCTGCATATTCTCGGGAAACGTATCCGAACGTCTCTCGGGTCCAGGGTATTGTTTCTCATGTCTTCGGAAATCATGCAGTTGTCGATATTTCAAGAAGTTTTAATCCTAATGTATCACTGCAACGGAAAAATATTCTTTAGAGATGGTGGCTTTTTCGGTGTTTGTGCAATTGCTGCTCTTACCTCGCATAATTATAGTTTAAAGCCATATGACCCACATTCATTGGGAAATTTGCTCGAAAAGGAGACATCTTCAGTGAAGAGCAATTAATTCCACTTAGGCATATTGTGATACAATGTCAACGGCAAAATGAGTTCTTGACAAGGGTGCTATCTTCATTCTGCAATAATGTACTTGGTTGGGCATTCTGATTTGCTGGAGGGGGTGGGGGCTATCCTTTAGTTAAGACTTTTGACCAGCCAAGAGCTTATCGATGATAAAATTCAGTTAGGAGAAAACAAAGGCAATTTAAAAAATTTCCTCTTGAGATTCTGAGAAGTTCTAAAATGACAATTTTGGGACGATTAAAGAATTAGGCTAAAGTTCGTAATGCTCTTTGTTCATAGCAAGGCAAGATATCCCAATGTTGTGAACAAGTGTTTCTTTTTCCTTATTTCTCTTGGTAAGCTGATGAATGCGTCGGTGAAGAGTTGGCAAGTGCTGGTGGCATTGTCTTTGCCATTGCTCTTGGATCTGTGGCACAATGCAAGAAATCTGCATCCAACATGGATGATTTCCAACATGCAAAAGCTTCCTCGGTAGTATTGAGTCTCTCAAGGAAGCTATTTACTTATTGGGCAAGTTTTAACAATTCGAAACAAAATAAGAGCTAACAAATCCTGAAGTCCCACATAACAAATTCCATCTTCACTTCTTGTCTTTTGTGCTTGTTGTTTCTACAGAGGGTATGGCTTCTAAAAAAGTAGTTGCTACGAATCGTGTCATTATATTTTATTTATATTTGACTGGTCAAACTGTGATATATATTGAATTTCATTAGTGGTGTACCTTATTATACAAAATGCTTATTCAGGTGGAGAACCCTGTAAACTTCATCAAGCAGGATCGAAATCAGTCAGGATATGCTAAGTATTAAGAAAAGTCAACTTTTTTTTTTTTTCATTTGTTGTTATCTCTTGTTTCATGGAAAAGACTGAGATAGCTTATAATAAGGAAGACCAGAGAGAACTTCTCTTATAAAAATTGATTAAATACCTATTTTGCCAGCTGAAACAGTTGATGACGGATTTTATATAGCTAAGTGACATCAATTTTTAAATCAAATATATATCTTTGGGCTGAAAACTCGGCATATTTAGAGGCTCTTCTGAAGTATTTATTCCTACATACCAGATCAAAACTAAATTCCAAGAAGCTTCTGAGAATCTAATTTTTAAAATCATCGGCAGTAATCTTGGAGCTTTCGCACATTTCTCGGAAGAGTTCATTGCTATGATATAGTGCCAAAGGCTCGCCATACCCTGCTATTTGACCTTTTTCGAGCACCAAGATCTTGTCATAGTGCAGTATCGTTTTCAGTCTATGAGCAATGGAAAGAACTGTACAGTTCTTGAATTCACGCGCAATCGTGGCTTGAACTATAGAATCTGTCTCATAATCAACGTTTGAAGTAGCTTCATCCATGATCAAAATCTTAGACCCACGCGTTAACGTTCTGGCCAATGATAATAGCTGAAGTTCCCCAAGAGAAAAATTACAGCCTTCACTTTCGACAACACTATCCAAATGAAATCTATGAAACTTCTCAGAATTGTTTGCTATAACGCTCTGCATCTCATCGGAGCTAAATAGACCGCTTCTTCTCAATGCATCCCATAATTCCATGTCTGTTCTTTCACTAAACGGATCCAAATTTCCCCTGATTGTTCCTTTGAATAAGACTAGGTCCTGTGGCATGATTGAAAGCTTGGATCTTAAATCATTTAACCCAACATCCCTTATATTTGTACCATCAATTTCAATCTTGCCCTCAGCAACTTCCACCAATCTGTAAAGAGCAGATATCAAGGAACTCTTGCCGGCACCGGTTCTCCCGCAAATTCCAACCTTTTCCTTTGCTTTAATGTCAATGGTCAATCCCTTTATCACTAATGGTAACCCCTCACGATATCTCAACGAGACATTCCTGAAAGCGATATGACCATTCTGTGGCCACTCTTCTGTAGATTTGCTACCCTCGATTCGAGGTTCAGCTTCTTGATCCAAATTATTGGCATAATAACATAGTCTTTCAACTGAGTTCATTTCATTTTCGACCTCTGAATAAGCAGTTAGAGTTTCCGACAACATAGTAGCCAAGTCTAAGACATATGTTGTAATCAACCCTGTTGAAGCCGCACTAAGATTGAACTTGCGAGTCAATGACAGCATCGTTATAATCAATGCAACGCCACATCCTGTTAGATCCAAAGTTATTCCAATCCACCTTTGATTGGCAACCGTTACAAAATAGGACTCGTTCAACCTGTCGACCAATTGATCGTTTTTCTCTAGGAATCTCCGTTGCGAATCGTATGCTTTTATAGTTTTCATACCATTTAAAACCTCATTGAAATTGCTATAGACGTGAGACCTATTCAATGCTGAAAGCCTCTTAACCTCCCTCGAGGAAGCTTGGTAATAATTAGTAATGACAGAAAATACAATAAAAAGCAAAGGTACAGCAATTGCAAACCATGGCAAATATATGACACATAAAACAAGGATTCCAACAAAAGTGGCAAACATATGTATGAACATCTTTAGCTGGTTACCAATCTCATTGTCTAAGGAGTTAGTATCCTCCGTGAATCTGTTCAGAATTCGTCCACTTGGAGTTGTTTCAATGAAGTTCATCGTGGTATGCAACAACCTTTTAACGGCATCTATATTCAAATTTCTCGAAGCATTGACAGTAAGATAACCAATCAGAACCAGCTCACTGATAACAAATATTAAAGCCAAAAAAGTGAACATGACATATAGACCGATGTAAAATCCATCACTTCTATTAATATACTTCATATCAATCCAAAAAGATAGCCATACATTAGCGAATATTGTCGTGAAAACTGTCAAGGCTGTGATACCAATTACTGCCGGGATAGCAAGAACCGAAAAAATTCCTGAGCCTGCTTCGATGTACTGTTTGTAAATATTAAGGGGAATGGCATTAACAGCCTTTTCTTCTTCGCCATATAAGAGTCCATCTTCTCCTTCATTAACTTTAGACTCTTCAAAATGTTCCTTTTCATCCGTTGCGGACTTCCTTTCATTCGCAACCTCAGAATTATCACTTAAGCTCAGGTGTTGATTTATTTCCATGAATCCTTCTCCAGATCTAATATCAACAGTTCCATCATCACGCATGAAGATTATACGATCAGCCTTATAAATCAAAGATAGCTGATGGGTGGCTAAAATCTTCGTTTTATGAGATATCAAATCGAAGAAACAATGCTTTACAATATGTTGCCCAACTTTCGCATCAAGAGCGCTCAGCACGTCATCAAAAAAATAGATATCCTTTTGAGCATATATGGCTCTAGCCAAGCTTATTCTCGCCTTTTGACCACCTGATAATGTAACACCTCTTTCACCAACTTTCGTTCGATCGCCTTCCAACCATAGATCGAAATCAGGCTCTAATGCGCAAGCTTTGACTGTCTTGAGGTAAAATGCAGAATCAAAATTCGATCCAAAAACAATATTTTCACGAATTGTAGCACTTTGAATCCATGGCATGTCACAGAAAACGGATGAGCCATTGATAGAAACTGATCCACTTCTTTTGCCGACGTCCCCAGCCATTGCATGTAATAACGAGGATTTCCCCGCTCCAGTGGGCCCTGTAATAACGACAAACTCACCCTTGGAAATATCAAGATTAATATCCTTGAGGCCAAATTCATTTGCTTTTTCATTACCGTCGAAATTATCCCACTCAAAGTTGCAATCTTCCATCTTAATGGCAAAGCTTTCATCAGTTCCTCCGTATTTCTCTCCAAAGTTTTCATCTTTTTCAGGAGCTTCAAGATATTCACAAATTCTATCAAGGCTGATAGATCCAGAACTGCAGTTATCCAGATGCATAGGGAACTCGGAAATTAAAAGCGTCAACGTGTTGTACAATGCTAAAGAAGCAAAAATGCTAGCTGATGATCCATTTTTGGCATGAATTGCATAGTACACTAAGAAAGTGCACATTGAAGACGTCAATGATAAATTGAAAGCTGTACCAAACATCATGTTTGTTAGCCATTCACAATTAAAGATATAATGGGACTCTCTAGTTCTTTCTTCGATGATCTTTTCTTCATATGCATCTTCCCAGGCATGATATTTTATAATCTTCATACTATTCAGAACTTCCCCCATTAATTCAATTCTTTTATCAGTATATTTTGTTGCTTTTTTCTTGTACTTCATAAGCAACACACCTGGAATTGCGAAAGAGGTAATGGATATGAAAAAAACGCCAATGCCAGACAGTGACGCAGTGCCCAGGTAAACGATCAGGACAGCAAGTGCCGCAATAACTGGTAATGGAGCAGAAAGTACGTTTGGCAAATAACTAATCCCGAGATCAATCTTGGCCAGATCGGCACTCATCAAGGAAAATATTTTCCCATTCGAAAAATCATGTTGTGTTTCAGAGTTTGCTCTGAAGGATTTTTCTAGCAAAGCCTTTGTTAAAATGGTTCTTGCGTGAGCACCGACGAGTTTGGAATTTTGAAGCGCATGATTGTTCATCAAAGCACTTGTGGCTAACAAGACAACGATCCCAAGACCATAACCAATTCCGTCGTTTATTGAGGTATCAGGTATGAGAACTCTTTTTTCAACAGCATTAATCAAATTCTTTACCAAAATAGGGTTCACAACTTGACAACCATAATTGCATGTAGCAGCAAAGACTGAAAAGATGAATTCCCATTTAAAAGTCAAGAAGAGAGCTTTCAAAATTGAAGACTTTGTAATTTTTTGTTTCTCACTTTTCTCCGAGGTTTCGGTGGTTAGAATTTCCTCGAGATGACGTTGGAACCTGGGGTATGTGAATTTTATGGACAAGCGATCATCTAAACGCCAAAGATCATTAAAATCAAGTGTTCTTCTGTATCCTCTGTTGAATAGCGGAATTAACCAAGTGAAAAATATTCTTGCAAAGATGTTAGTTTTGAGCAAGGGGAATATTTTCCTTTCAGTTTCATCAGGGACTGGAGGAATTTTTTTTGATAATAATGGAGTTAATAATCTCTTGACCGGCTTCACATCGGTGTCTTGAATCAGTTCAGCATCGTCACTTGTTGATGGCTGTGCTGGAGATTTGTATTGCGACATCTCTTTTCTAATCTTCAGACTCAGGGAGACCTATGATGTTGACTCGCGTACTGCATGGGATTATGGTAGATTGCTGAACCCTTTCATCTGTTCCTTAAATGCAGCCATGGGCTCTCTTCATTGTTTTCTTTATGTTATTTCCATGGGCGATAAAGAACGGACAAATACACCTTGAAAAAATTCCTTCTCTCGTGAGACAGTATGCTTCAAGCTTGTTGACTCAGCAACAGCAGCATGCATAATTCAAATGTTTGAGACGTTTCTTGAAGGCGTCTTATTAGTTCCGGAGACGAACGGAGAAGATAAAGTATTGGCACATTTTGACGAATGGCATGGTAACTATAAAGGCTTAAAAGCAGTTTTGCCCCGATGCTCGACCTATGTGGTAGTAGCACCTGTATAATACAAGTTAAGATCCTATCGAAAGACAACGATGCTTCATGATGCATACAAGCTCAAGAGGATACCGGTTATATCAATACGCATTCAAACTGCTCATTATCAGGTTGACTGAAATTTTCTGACTCAGTGACTTTGCGGCGCAGAAATATCTCTAGGTAAACACTCCGCTCATCATCAAGCTGGCATGGAGCTAATATGCTATGTGTATCACGCACAGTCACAATTAGAAGAGAGCAAATCCGATAGTGCCGCACCTATTATTCTGATGTCGAGCAGCACGGTACGTTTATCCTCTGCGCCGAGAAGAACAGTTTAGATGAATACCAATTAAGCGCCAATATCATCAGCTTCCAAAAAGAAGTTCGATATGTCGAGAAATTTGATCAGCCCATGTACTTTTGAAGCAAATGGAGGCTTATCATAATCTTCCCAGCTTTAGGTGAGCTTTCTTTGCTAGGCAGGCCAACACCGAATATCCATTAGGACTGAGCAAGAAAGAGGATAATCACGGGCGGCGCGCACTGGCTTTCTGGGAACTCTGGGACGAAGAAAGAAGTCGATACATGCTAGTCAAGTTTCAGCAGCTTCTGCGTGATGCATATGGTCACCTCAAATAGTCTAAAAAATGTGATCCAATTCGCTTTCGCCCATTTCCACTGGCGTTCAACACTAAGTATGTGTACAAAAGGCATACTAGAGTTCCGAAATGAGTAAATATTGATATCTTCCTAAGCTTTTTATATATTATTAATATAAGCGGAACTGCCGTAGTGAAGGCAGCAAACGCACCCTGATATTCATATATTACCGAGCAAGTGATAAATGTTTATAGAGGTTCACCTGTATATCGGCAATTGACGAAACATCTTGAATAGTTGGAAGCCATTCGAAGATTTCATATTTAAGTATTTCCAGTTATATATAATATGTTAGATCAACAATTAATCAGATTTTCAAACATTGAATATGGAAATCAGATAAAGCCGTGGAAATTTTTTACAGCTTAAAGGGCGGTAACATTAGTAGTTCTTCTTCAAATCCTCAAGTAGACCCAGGTTCTTTGGTTTCCAGCCCAGCTCATTGCGAGTAATTTCACTTGATACTGAAAAATTTCTAGAAACAAAACGAGCCAAGAACCCGAAATATTCTCCAGCCTTCTCCGGAGATATAGAAACAACCGGAATATCCAATACCTCGCCGATAGTAGTGGCGATGTCTTTGAACTCGATGCCCTCCTCGGCAACACCGTGATAAACGCTTCCTGAGCTTCCTTTCTCCAGAACAAGCCTGTATAACTCGGCTGTGTCTAAACGGTTCACGGCTGGCCAAAGATTTTTACCAGGCTCAACGTAGCCGGTTTCTCCAGAACTTCTAGCACTGTCCATTATCATGGCCAAGAATGCGTGATCACCCTTTCCGTGCACAGAAGGTGCTAGCCTCACACAAGTAACTCTGACCCCCTTTTCTCTATAGGACATCGCAGTTTCTTCGGTCATACCTCTGAAACCACGGAGAGCAGGGTCACCAACAATTGTCTTTTCATCAGATCTTTTATCGGCGGGCAATCCTAGCAAACCATTAGTATATATGAACCGCTTCTCAGAACCTACTTGTGCCTCCAACATGGCCAATGTGGCACGACGATCAATTTCGCAGCATTCCTGGAAGTTATTGAAATCATGAATGAACCCTAAATGGATCACTCCATCCGCCTCGGATGCACCCTTTTTCAAAACCTCTAAATCTTTCAAATCGCCGCGAAGAGCGCTCACATTTTTCCCTAAAGATTCAATTTTTTCAGCAGATACTTCAGACCTTGCCAAACCTACGACTTCATGGCCATATTTTGACAATTCGGGAACGACAACAGAGCCAACAAATCCTGAAGCGCCAGTAACAAAAACTTTCATCTTTAATTCTTGTCTACTGTTTGTTTTCACAGGGAAGAGCTGCAGACAAACTAGTGGCTATGAAACGCTTGCTTTATATATCTTCATATCTGACTACCCAAGCTCTGATGACAAATTGGATTCCTTTTGAGTTGTCCCTTATTTTACTAGACAATAGCTTTCCATACCGCCGGAGAGCAATCGTCAATGATTTGAAGCGCCAATAATTATGAAACTGGCTATCATAAGCGGCTATAAGGCGGGTCTCTGTACTTTTCTCAAAATTGCACCGGAAGGTGAAGTTAATCTATGCAGAGACCACCCTCTTAAGACAGACGAGGAAGCACTCGGAGATATGTAGTACTCAAGTCCGGCATATCAACCTCTATCAAACTATCTCTTTTCCGTGAGATGGAATAGATTTTGTTAATACCTTTGTTATGTCCGTTTTTTTGAAAAACAGCTAAGTACGCTGAGACGGAGAAAAGCGCTTAGCATTTCGCTCCTTTCTACACGAATACGGTGGGATTCAGTGTGAAGGGCTAAACTGTAGCAGCAAAGTTCTCATTACTACGGTAAGATTTGAATTTCATATCCTAGTCAGTGTTCACCGTATTAGTGAAATTCTGAAGGTGCAGTGTAATTCGCAATTAATTTATTTTTCACCGGCGAAAGGCTGGTGCATTTTGTATAAATGATTCTTGGTAACGTATTGATCGTCTGTTGGTGACCTGCCGGTCGCCAAGTGATCGAAGAAGAAAACTGTAACTGATTTGTAATGTTCACCGACAGATGGAATTACATGGGCCCTTTTACTCGCTAAGCAGCTTGCCTCAATTACAGACGTCAACTGAAATTGTTTCATAGAAAAGTACAGTGCTGTCTACAAAATACCAGTGTGGCTAGTTAATATAGCTTAAAAGTACAATAATATAATAGAGGAGCAGTAATACAGGATCAATCTAGTTATAGATTAAATACGACAAAGAAAAATCGGCGGCAAAGCTACAGTTCTGAAGAAGAACCGAAAGCATCTACTGCTTACTAATGCTTAATTTAGTTACTAAAACAGGATCTCGAATAATACATTTAATATTTCAAGTCGGACAGGGCAAGACCTGTGTATGCACCGCGCTTGTCTATTCACGAATATAAACTTGACTATTTTTGAAAGTTTGTCATCTAAAATATCTGCAAATACATGAAAGGGGCATCCTCTTCTAGCATGGCCATCCATGATTTCTGGAACAAGCTTGGGTTTAAGCTTGAATACTTAAACAGTGGTTTCGCGGTAGCAACTGTCATAAGGGGGCCACCGAGCAGAAACTTTTACATAGTTTAGTACTGACTAGGATTCGATCTTATGTACTTCACCTGAGTGATCAGATGCGCCACCTTAAGCTTGAAATTACGAATAGCTTGGGTGGCTCTTTCGAAAATCTCAATTCTAATCTGATCTATTTTGTGATTCTTCAAACGCTGCGTAACGCTCGAATTCGACAAAATCGGCGCAGCGTTGCCCTGGTTACATGTTAAACTGCCCTTCGGAAACAGAAATTCAGGCAACCATAGACTGCACCATGGTTATATGCCCCCGCCGTATCCGAACCGTGATGTCAAAAATCATGAGATAATCTGCTTGAATACTAAGCCCTTGTCTTATTAGCCAAATGGCGACCAGATTGAGACCACTCAGTACATTTCGTAAGGTTCTGGAAGGCTTTACCAAGAAAATATATATATGCAACACTTTCCGGTAATGCAAGCGAGTTAAGATGTGTACCCGCCCTCAAAGTTTTCAGAGGAAAGGACCTCAGAATTTATTACCAGGTGTGACAGTAATGTAACGAAAGTGCGCCATGCATGATATAAGATGATCTGGATCATAAGCTGCATTTTGGCAAAGCACTCTTTTCAATATTTATCAAAAACAAATGGCTTATTGGCTTTACGACAAGCCTTTGCACCAAAAAGGTTTACAAACCTATTCAAATGTCATAGCTTTTATGCGTCACTGGCGACCTCATGATCCGATTTTTCCGTATCTGTTTTTTATAATATGGCAGGACTAAAATTTCAAAAGACTCGGCATATGCTTTAGAAATCCTTCCATCAAGTTTGGAAATTGAACATTGCCTTTAACTTTAACAGGAGCACGAAGAAAGCACTCGTGTTCTTGTTCGAGAAAGAGGAGGACTAACTTTGGGATACTTAGCATTTCTGAAGTACCATGATTTTCGAATCAGCCGCATGTAGCTTTGAAATAACTATTTAAGTCGTTCATTGGACAGAGAATGTCCATTCAAACATTGAACCGCATTTAGATAATACCCTTTTCTTGATAACTTCAAACTAATTACCCAAGATGTTAAGCTATTCCATTGAAATTTTGCTTCTTTTTTTTCTGCCCAGTTCTCTATTTGAGCAAGAAAAGCAGAGGATTGATTAAAAAGGAGGATCTTGTGACTAGAGAGCTTATATGGTAAATAATTCAATGTTCTTCAAGTGCAGTTATATTAAAAAAAGATGTGTTGCTTCTATATATTTTCAAGGTCTTCGTCTATATACAAAGAAATATGTTTATAAAACCGAAGCCTATATACAAGTGTTTGACTTGTAGAAAGCAGCTATTATTTCTCTTTTATATAACTAGTTAATGCCACCCTGATTTGGATTGAAAATATATGCCTTGCTATCTGTATTTACAGAGTACGCTTGCGGGCCATGTAGTAGCAAGTCCCCCATTCTACTCTTAATTTTGTATCCTGGTCCCAACCGCATTCAAGCTGGAGCTTTTCTACAATGACATCTACGATATCGACGGTATTATTCCTATTATTTTCGCACCATGTATGATAAATGCTCCATGTACGTAGCAAATTCGCAAAATCCTGAAGAGTAAAGTTATTTCGGATCATGCGGAACGCCGTCGTTCCATTCGTCTTGAGTGGAACAAATATCTCACTCTTGAAATCTTCAAATTTATCCATCGGAATGGTTATAGACTTTCCAAAATTCCTAACATGTTTCATCTCGGCGGGCCAGTATGGAGCGAAATATCTTTCATCCTCATAAATATACTGCTGAAAGACCTCATTGGCTTTGGGATAGTCCAAAAAAATAGGCTCCACATAGAACCAGTAAGCCAAAGTGCCCCCAGGTTTGAGTATTCTATACACTTCTTCGAAAAATGGCTTATGCTTGACCCAATGGATAGACTCAGCGCCGACAACCATGTCCACGGAGTTTCGTGGCAGCACCAAAGAAAGATTCTCTGCAGCCACTTGCTTGAATTCCATGCGCTTCCTATCCCGATCAGTCAACGCGTTGCAACTTTCTTTCGCCGCATGAAGCATCTTAGCGGAGGGATCACAACCGATAACTTTGTTAAAGTACCCCAGAAAAGGTAGGGTTGCAATCCCGGTCCCGCATCCCACGTCAACGACCGTATCCTTGACACCACGATGATAGGCTATTAGCGCCTCAAAAAGACTTTGTGGATACGACGGCCTGTTGCTTTGATAATTCGCAGAATTGAAAGAGGGGTCTAGATAGGCATTCATATTTCTTTCTTTACCACTACTAACTGGTATCAATATTTGGATTAACAAAGATGAAAGTTTTTTTTAATTAGCAGTTCACGTATTTTATATAGTATTTCTTTTTAAACATTCGTTCGATTTATGGTTTACCAGTTCCATTGGCACTCGGTAAGATTTCTTTGAAAGTGATCTCAAGGGGCGACCTTCTAATTTTAGAGATGAAGGGAAAGGCAACCTTGATATCTAAAATGTGAAAACAGGTTTGTCAAATGATATATACTCGGACTCAGTCAGCACTGGGGACGAATACAGACGAATACACATTTCTGACCCGCGAATACAGTCACTATATACGAGAATACTCCGAGTATAGACGAATATGCCAACAATCTGAAGCGTTCTATTCCTATGATACACTCATCTTATTTTGTGATGGTTTATGCAAGATATTTAGTACATAGTATAGCTATTTGAATGTAGAAGTTAAGCAGCGGCCAGAAGAAATTTCCCGATCACTCTACATCTTCGCTGAAAGCACCCTCTGAGCTGTCGCTGTTTTTGCCTGTTTCTTGCTCTAAGATTATACATGAGGCAATAAAAAATGTCCTATGAATTGCATAATGTATGAACAAATGTGCAGTAGAAAGAAGAATACGTGCATGTGTAGCTAAACTGTCAGCGTTTCATTCATTATTTTATTGATCGCGTGTATTCGTGGTTGTATTCGTTTTGAACCGTTTGAAGCTACTCCACAGACGAATACATTCGTCATTCGATACGTTGTATTCGTAGCTGTATTCGTTATTCGTCCCCAGTACTGCTCGGACTTGAATAATTTGTGGACACTTTATACGGGCACTTACTAGAGAGTCTCAGACAGGTAATGAAAACTGAACTTAATGTGTCCGACATAAAAGATTTCCCTATAAAAAGTAATAGATGGGACTGTAAATAAATTCTTCAACCTAAACATGGTATCAGTGGCAGTTTCTGCCGAGCAGCTTATCTCAGGTTAATAGCCGATGCATACGACATTAGTTTTCGATGGCGGAAGAATTAACTTCTGACTCCATTCTCATCATTAACAAAATAATAAAATTGAGCAGGCATTTCAGACTCTCATATATGATTTTTGACTCTTCCTTTTGTGGATTATTTTTTGATAGAGTAATAAGAATACAGCAATTGCCAATTCATCAAAGGCTCTATGTTTACCGAAAGTTAAGTACCGTTTCGCTATATGCATGGTAAACGCGCCACCGATGAGGAGAGTAGTAGCTAACGCAAGAACGGAGATAGTTCTCAAAAAACATAAAGGCGACAGTACCAGAATCAAAAAAATTCAGTAATTTTTTGTCCGTTACTTCATGGGAGTGGACCGATCTCCATGGCAGTTAATCTCGTACAAACACTTAAACGTGATTTCTCATATTAATTAGTCAGTGTCTGTTTGCTCACCAATTAAATAGATATTCCAAATGAAAAATACTGCGAAAGAATATCAACCAGTCTTTGAAAATTTTTGGAACAATCATTTCCCACCTGCCAATTAAATCGATTGTGATCATATTTTATAATATAATTATATGCCCTTCAGTTTTACGAAAAACTTAATTGGAGGACGATATGCATGAGCAGTAATCACATTAGGTCGCACAAGTGCTGGAAGTCTAAAATGTGAAATTTGCTCGACCTCACAACTTCCTTAGCGTAGAAGATAATCTGGTGAATACCGCTCTACTTAGGAGTGTGTGACTTTTATGATTAATGTTACCGTTGTATGTCATCATCGAGCTTTTTGTATATAGGCAGAAACATATCTGCAATATAATACCTCGCGCAAAGCCAAATATTCCGGGAAAATCATGTAACTATTATAATGTTGATGGCAACTTGTACTTTATTATGTAAACGTGATACGTGACTGTAATCAATATCAACTCGAATAGGAAGTGTGTGGTTTTATGAATGCAAATGACGGTACGAGTTTTTTGTTTATTCAAGAGGGGAAACGATTTGGATCATCGGGGATCAAATAGAACCAAATGCTTTAAATCACCGCTATGTGGAAATAGCCCCACAAGGCGAATATATTTCAGCATTTATGGTGGCGTAGACGGACAAGGCAACCCTTATCGTGACAGTTGCAGGTAATTATGGACTTTGGATAGTTGATCTGGAATCATTTGTAGAAACAGTTGAACAAGTATTATCAAATTCGAGCTCTGAACCTCGAACATTTGAACTATAAGCAATGAAGACATTGAGGAACAATAAATCGATCCACCCAACAATTTTTATACCGAAGGATGATATTGAAATAATAATTACTATTGAAATTTCTATAATTTATATAACTTTTTTCGAATTATTACGAACTATAATAAAACATGAAATAGAACACAAGAGAATGAGTCAATCCTTGTCACAGACCTTGGTCAATTCATTGCGCTTTTGATATTATGGAAAAGAAGCCAATCCTTGTGCACTTGATCCCGCCCATGACGAAATGTCGAAAGACTGGATTATAGATTTGTTTTGGCCTTCGGCCAAAGACAAAACAGCCACTTCAGCTCCGCTGTTCATAACTGAACCTGGGGAGAGAGCATAAACAAATTTACCTGCTGCTAGCAAGTCAATATATCCAGAGGCATCGTTGGAAGAGGTGGTATTCACCGTCGATAAAATTGACGCGTCGACCAAGCTCATTTCGACAATGTGATTGACAAGTGGATCTGTCACAAATGCAGAATTGGAGTATTCAGAAATTGCTGCCCAGCATGTGGCCATTTGATCAGAGATAACCTGTTTGTGCAACAGTTTGGCAGTTTCCATCTTCTCATCAACAGATAATATTGCTGCCCCATAACCGGGATCTGCAGAAAAATATTTGCTGGAGAAAGGTATTTGCTGGAATCCGAACAGAGCAACAGTACCATTCAAAACATTTTGAACTCCTGCG
>JAJMCL010000032.1:0-17172 GCA_030572985.1 Zygotorulaspora danielsina
AAAATTATAGAGCGAGTTTAGTGGAAGCGCCAATTATTTTCAGAAGCGATGGATATTTAGTTAGTGTTCACGTGACAATTAATGTATGCTATTGGCCTCAGAAATGGATGGTCTGATAAAAATTGGAGATGTAAATCTAGAGAATGTATTTTTGGGGCCTCTGCTAATAACAGTCATTTTATTTACCGTGGGTATCACTTTACTTTGGCACGCCTTCGGTGCAACTGCTAATAGCTCAAGACTTTTAAAACCATTTATGTGTAAACATATGCTATACCTACTGCTTAACTTGATGGAAGAAGTGGGTAGCTCCATTATGGAAACTGCCATAGAGAAGAGATTGATAGGTAAAAACTATGGTCACCCAACCATTAACGAAGATATGTGGTTACTACGAACTCAAAAAGCTTACAAAAGCAGCAAGTTCGATCGATACTTCTTTCGGAGTTTTAAATATCTTACCGCATTGAAAATTTCTCATGTTATACCGAATTATTTACTTTGTCACATTCGCAAAAGAATAAATGAAAATCAACCTTGGGGGTTCATAAATTTTTTTGCATGCTGGCTGACCTTGATTAGCGTTACAATAGGGGTTTTCATTTGACATGTCAGGACTTACCCTAAAAGTATCTTGATAGATTATAGAAACAGCGAAAATATTCGAGCACCTTTACCTATCGCGAAATGAGCATTAAATACCAATTGAAAATGTTTTTCGAAAAACGATATGCAACAACGGTAAATTTGGAGAAGAGCCGATGGGAATCCATATACACTTTCTCAGCAAGTTCTTTGCATTCAGTTTGCATCTCCTCTGTGACTTGTGTGCTTCAATTCCTACACTGAATATGCCCATCATTTACCTTGCAGGTTGAGTTGAAGTGCAAGCATACTTGTCTAGAAATTTGCAATGAAAGCACATTCTTACACCAAGGGCCTGAAGAGGCAAACATAAGTAAATGCGACATGGTCTTCATAGAGTCTAAAAAATAAAATTTAACAAATTTCAAGATTTGATGGCGGAATAAACACTAATCCGACCTAGTTCTCTTTACTCAATATGAATTGGCTGCATGACTTATATAGGTGAGGTTTGTCTTGTATTTTTGTTTTGTCCTTTTAAATGGATTAGGCCTAGAAGCAAGAGCAGACTAGGCCGCATTTAAAGACTACCCCACAATGTTTGAAGTGGTTTTCTTGAAGGAAAGAAGGCAACTTCGTAAAATGGATTGTATAGAGCCCGGGAGTTTTACCTTTTTAACCAACAGACGTATTCAAAGGAGATTCAGCAAAGGAAATTCTAATTTTGCGAGGTTTAGAAATGGAATCTTCATACAATGCAATAAGTCAAGATCTTGTATCAATCACTTATTGTACACGCCATATGTACTAATACACAATTAAATCGTCTAGATGTAGGACTTATTTATCTTCCTACAGGTCTCCTTACCAAAGACTTTAAAAGAATCTAAGCAAGATAAGCCACTGATGGCGGGGTAATCTAACTATTGGGTGATCTGGAGCGGTTCCATATCCATACCTTTAGAATGGTCTTTCTCCGCGGAAATTATTTTTTCATCCTCCCGTGCAATGACAAGACATGTCATCTAATAGCGTTTAAGATCCGCATCAGATCACCATCTTTATGATAAATTGTTGCTTACAAATAATCTATACATTAATGTTATAACGACGCCATACGGTGTTATTTTCTCGTATGGAGGTTAACGACAGAGGGACTCCAATTTGTCATTAGAGTTTGAGTATTTAGATATGAAAGATATTTAAAGCAGGCGTTTCACAGCACCTCTTTTGTCTGCAGCTGTTCCCTCTGCAAACAAACAGTAGACAAGAATTAAAGATGAAAGTTTTTGTTACTGGGGCCTCAGGATTTGTAGGCACTGTTGTTGTTCCTGAATTGTTAAAAAATGGCCATAAAGTAGTAGGTCTGGCAAGGTCTAAAGAATCGGCTTCGAAAATAGAGTCTTTTGGAGAAAATGTGGAAGTTCTCCGTGGAGAATTGAAAGATTTAGAAATTCTAAAAAAGGCAGCATCCGAGGCAGATGGAGTGATTCACCTAGGCTTCGTTCATGACTTCCAAAACTTTCAGGAATGCTGCGAAATCGATCATCGTGCGACATTGGCAATGTTGGAGTCCTTGGTAGGTTCGGAAAAGCGGTTCGTATATACCACTGGATCTCTAGGATTGCCCAGTGATAAGATAGCTGATGAAAAGACGACCGTTGTTGACTCTAGTTTTCGTAATTTACGAACTGAGACCGAAGAAGCTGCATTGAAGTATAAGGAAAAAGGGGTCAGAGTTACCTGTGTGAGGCTGGCACCTACTGTTCATGGGAAGGGGGACCATTCGTTCTTACCTATGATAATGGATGCAGCAAGAAGATCCGGAAAATCTGGTTATGTTGGTGATGGTAAAAACGTTTGGCCGGCTGTCAACCGTTTGGATACAGGTCAATTATACAGACTTGTTTTAGAGAAAGGAAGGGCGGGAAGTATTTATCATGGTGTCGCCGAGAGAGGTATTGAGATGATAGAAATCGCTACTACTATCGGCGAAATAATGAATATTCCGATTGTTTCTATTTCTCCGGAAAAGGCTGGAGAGCATTTCGGGTTTTTGGGCCATTTCATCTCTAGAAATAATCCAGTGTCAAGTGAAATGACACGTAATGAGTTGACCTGGAAACCAAAAAACATCGGTCTTCTTCAGGATTTAAAGAAGAATTACTGAAATGTTATGGTTTATAGATTAGCTGCAATGTCACTAATAGGTTGATCTGATTTCCATACGCGATATCCTAAAGCTGAGTCGATTGGGTTATCCAGTATGAATTTAAGAATAATCATGCTAATGCCACTACATCGAAAAGCTTTTAAGTAGCTTGAAAGTTTTAAAAATATCTCCTGTACTGTTGAAGACCTCCAGAAATTTCATTCAAGCAACTCTTGCGCTTGAAAATCAAATCATAACTGAGCGAGTGCTTGGAAATCATCCCCTTTTAACGGTACTCTTAAATATATGTCTAGATCGATTTAATAGTGGCATTAGCCAAATTCTCTACCGTGATTTATGGTAATATAAATAGTCAGGATGAAGTAGCTTTGCATAAATATGAGGGTCTAAGGAGTTTAATGCTTTAGATTTATCAAATTGGATCGTCGGTAGCCGCCAGATTGGAATCTAGCTCGATTACGATGGGCTACTTAGTAGTATGGAGAAAGAAAGGCAAGGGTGACTTGAATGACCTCTGCATAAAGCTGACGAACGAAATAGCCAAGGGCCCGCCCTGATTTTCAAATCGTAAAAGTGGCTATATGTGCAGGATAATAGGCACACTTTGCAAAATGAAACGATGGAAAAAACAAAGAAACCAAAGATATTGCAGTGGTTATTTTACGTAGCATAAGGAATTTGTAGACGATATTGGTATAGGCCAGTCCACGTTAAACCCTGAGGCTTCAGGGAATGAGCGTCCTCAGCATACGTATCTCGCACAGATGACTCTATATTGACTGGAATAATGGAATATTCATCCTTCAGAAAATGTATCTGACTCTTTTCAGATGTTAATCGCAAGATAGTTACTGCAATGGGGGTGGCCCGATTGGGCAAGTCTGCTGCGTCATCGTCTCCACATTTTGTAATTTCACGCAAACTTTCTATATTCTGAATGCTCTGCTCCTGTATGACGCTCACGGAACTTCATCATCACAAGAGATTGACGTACCTGCCATGCTGACATCAGCAACCGTAATCGGTTATGAGTCCTTATTGGCACAAACATGAATCAATGAGAGTGGTAAAAGTAACTGTGTAGCCACTCAAGCTGGCTCTTAGCAAATTAATAATACAATTGCTCTTTGAACTGAATTTAGTCCTATCGATTAGTCACATTTGGTAGGCGATTCCGTTACATAAGGTATTGTTCCGATTTTAGCCGTGAACGGGTAGCAAATCACCGACGAATTAAATGGTCACCTGCTTATTAATAAAAAAATTTGGGCCTTTCTCGTCCCCTGATTGAAGGATTTCGTTTACATATATATATATATAAACGTCAAGCAGCACCTACATGTCCCCAAGTACAATCTGGAATTTTCGATGTCTTCCATTGATACCATTGGCACCGATACCTGACTTTTCAAGAGAGCGGAAATGAGCATAAACGAATTAGATCACCAGTTTAAAAATATTGGGGGTGTTCGTTTACATTACGTAACAGCTGATAGAACTGGGCAACCAAAGGGGAGTTCGCCGACAGTTGTTTTGTTTGCTGGATTTCCAGAAAGTTGGTATGCGTGGCGCAAGGTCATCCCTTTTCTTGCTCAGTCCTATAGGGTAATTGCAATTGACCTGCCTGGTCAAGGTGACTCAGATAAACCTGGCAACGGTTATGATACGCAAACACTTGCTACTTTAGTACATGGTGTTATCGAATCTCTTGGAATTTCGCACTATTTTTTGGCGGCTCATGATATTGGCGCTTGGGTAGCCTTTACCTATGCTGCACTTTTTGGTGTAGAGATTGAACGTTTAGCGTTGCTGGACGCTGGAATACCTGGTGTGACGCTACCAGATATGCTTCCCTCTAATCCTGATCGTGCATGGCGCACATGGCATTTTCCTTTTCATGCTGTACCAGATCTGCCGGAGTTATTGCTAAGCGGTAAAGAGCGTATTTACCTAGAGTGGTTTCTGCGCCGCAAAGCAGCTGAACCGACTATTTTTAAAGATGAGGATATTGATGAGTATGAACGCATATTATTGCAACCAGGAGCCCTTCGAGCTGGCCTGGCCTACTATCGTGCGTGTGCTGTGTCGGCTGAACAAAATATGGCCGTGCTTGAAAACGGCGCCCTCACTGTTAGCACCCTCGCAGTTTCTGCAGATCAGGGCTCCATTCCCAACATGGCGGAACCACTAAGCAAATTTATCTCCAATGTGGAAGGGGTAATGATTAAGGATTGTGGGCATTACATTCCCGAGGAACAACCGTTAAAGCTTGCAGGACATTTGAGAGCTTTTTTTTCTCCCAAAAAAAGAGAACCATTCAAATTCTGGTAAACTTTATTGATAGTATTACGTATTATGGAATACCTTTCTGTCGCTATCATCTCAACTTTTTCCATCCAGGCGTTACTACTAAATAGATGAAGTATCGTACAGCAATCTGCTCTTTGGGTATCTGTTTCATCATTATTATGGTGCGTACTAAGCCTTCGCACGAAAATTTCAGAGATTGCTGAATCCACATATTTCATGCAATTATTCCTCTCGATCGCTCGACCGGTTGGAGCAACTTTACGTGGGTTTATATTCAAAGTATCATATAGTTTAACACATCAAATGCGTATTGTGTACAGACAGTATTCAGCGGCTATATCCCACATGATATTCTCCCGTCTATTTCTAGCGTTTTGATAGATTTTCAGTCAATGATCTAACTTTATCTTAACTGACTAAGTAAGTTTAGAGCCGCTAATACCGTTTTCGCATATTTCCATTCACAGTGGTTTAAACGGTGTTTCCTTCATTGTTTAGCGATACTACCCTTTAATAGAAAAAATCTAAAGTAACCATAATTGGAACGAATTTTATGGTTCGAATTATGTATGAGTTTAGGACCAAAACTCATTGACAAAGACGGCGGTAGGAAATTCCAACAAATGCTGACTACTAAGTGGGAATTTCATTCCATTTGAATGCAATCAATACATGATGGACCAGAGTGTCGGGCAACCAGCAATTAAAAAAAGAAAGAAATGTAAAGAAAGGCCACGACACTGGATCCCCAATGCTTTGTTGCCTTAATATTTTTCTGCTTGGTAGTTTATTCCATTGTATTCAAAGCTATTTGGGTGGTCTTCTTGTAAGATCTAGAGATGCACTTCAGATGGCTTATTAGTATACTCAAAAGTCGGTAAGTCATACTGCAGTCTGAAAACAACAGAATCACATACCTCGATGACACTGCCGAATCCGTAACAGGAAGAAAAAATACTAAGAAGGGCCTTGCCTATCTATGGAATGAATAAATCTAAAATTATAACATAAAACCTAATAAGAAAATAGATTATTTGGAAAAACATCAAATTGAGAGCAGTTCGCAAGAAACATTACGGTAACGGGGCTAACAGGTTATCTGCCCTTATCTTTATTTAATTACCCAAAGGGTATGAACCAATGAAGCTCGTAGCTCAAAGCCAATGACTGATCATTTTTGGCTAATTGTAAAGAGTCCTTGTGCTTTTTAAACTCATTCCTGATTCTTCAAACATATCTCCCCCACCCTTTTGCACATTGGTTTTATCAACCTAAGATTTGCTGTGCTGCATTCGTATGGCAGAAAGAAAAGAAATAGGAAAAAATGTTACGGTTCGCTTATGTTAGTCAGCAAGCCAATTATTTATAATTCTTCTCATTATGGGTCGGTTCTGATAATCATCGGATTTTTCAAGGTACCGCACCGGCATGGGTATACCGACTTACTTTCCAGAAGTAATTTCGACAGTGTTTTAATGCAACGAGATGCCTGGTTAGATGCAATCGTGGTTCTGTAGTCATAAGAGTATTTTTGGAATATAGCATATGCACGTTATACTCAATTCACGTAATTTGAAGGGTGCGCTAGAGTCCTATTTTCAGAGTATTAACTGGAACCACTTCTCATTTGTACGTATGATTTAGTAAGGTCTTGAGTTCCCACCCAAGTATTTTGTTCCGTCAGGCGGTCATCTACTACGCACTTTTAAGATGCATCGTGCGGTTATGAGACAGATGATTATTAAAAAGAAGAATATGAAACTAGCTATATTCTTGAACAAGTTACAGAAACGGAGAATAGGAATGTACAATTTTCAGTCTCATTGCATTGTTAAAGTGCATCAATGCAATGGCCAATAACAATCTTAATTAATCGCAAGCACTCTTCTCAATAACAGAACATTCAGGGCAACTATACTTTTCGTTGCTACGTTTCTCAGAGTTTAGCCTTCTGATTTGAACATATCTTTATTGTTCTTGATGTGTCTTGTGTGTGCGCTGTTTTCTCATGTTTGCACACAAAATTTGGCCGTAACAGGGCCCTTTATTACGTAGGAGAATAAATTGCCCTCTGTGATTTCTTCGTCGGCACTTAGCTAAATATGACTTAATTATTTATGAAAATTAATTTATATTTAATGAAATTTTTCTTGAAGGCCTCAGTGGCACTTTGGTTAGTTGACATTAGTAATTATCAGGTGAAATATATGAGCTTCTAAGTTCTCTCATTAAACCTTGATTTTTTTCAACATAAAAAATAAAAAGATGCGAATTGAACAGAATTTATGTCAGAAAAAGGCACTAGTAATATTTATAAGTCACGAATCGCACCTATTGAGTCGTAAAACACTGTTATTAACGCGGATTTGCTGCCAATATCATACTTTTATTCAATCCCATAGATATTTTAGAGCACGGTCGTCACTGCTGCTTGGAAACCATAGAATATGGCGCAATGATGGACCCGATTGTAAGCGTCTCGCAGCTAATATCATTCGATGCTCTTCCAGATCGAATGATAATTTTTTTGGCTCAATCTCACATGGCTTACTTGGTTACTCAGCATGTCATCCAGAAATATCATATTCTAGATCTCGTCATTTATATTTCTCCAGTTTCAGTTTTACCAGTGTTTTTGTGTAAGCTGCATTCATCTGAAACCTTGCAGAAATGATATCTAATAACTTAGCAATCTACTTTCATTTTTCGAATCCACGTTTGGTAAGCGCCCCTTCAAGGTAACAAATTGCCAAAATCTTGAATGTTGTTGCCGTTTCTAATCATCCGGAATGCCTGTAATTTATATCGTCTTAAGCGGGACGAGAATTCAATTTTCAAGGATAGTTCAAGAATATATACTCAAATTAGAATCAGTACGACAAAGTACTGCCTATATTTGATGTTTTTTTACTTATCCTAAAGAAGGCTCCCGCTTGATTCGAATAATAGACTCGGCACCAACTAATATGTCAACTTAGTATTTTGGAAACGTTGAAGAAAGCTTTCTTACGGCTATTTATTATGAAGTTTTGTGAGTTTTATCCTTATTGGGACAGTTTATAACTTTCTTCCGCTTCATGAAGTATTTAAACACAGTAGTCGCTCCCTATTAGTTTTGTCAAAGTACTCGAAAAAAAGTGCTGCTGAAATCCAGGTACAACATGTAACATTAAATACATTTTCCTCGGCATACTGTGATAAGCTATGAATTCTTTAAAAAGTTCTCTGAATATAATGATCTGTTTCTTCGGTAATGGTCAAAAAAAAAAGGTTTCAGAGAAGTGCTCATATTGCAAATTCCAGGGAAAAATGCTTTGCCGTGGTTACCAACATTATAATATATTAATACATTCTTCATAATCTGTATGTCATATGCTCTATGAATGGATTCTTTTTTTAGCTATTCGTTGGATGTACCATTTAATACTTTCAAATGTACTCGCCCCGACTTATACAAGCTTTCCCAGGCATCTTGCCTGGAAAATTGGTGGATGAAGACATCAGAATTTTCAGAATAATGATTAAAATCATGTTTAAAATGGGAGCTATTGCAGTGGCACAGTTGAAATAAACTGGACGTAAAGTCCTGGGGTAAATTGAGCTACGTAGAGCATGTTGTGTTGCTTGTAATTTGCGTACAGCTCAAAAATAAGAATGCTGAGACGAGCAGTTTTTCTTTCGTATGGGAACGCCAGAGGAATTGAAAGAAAGTCTGGATATATGTTTAATTCCGCTCAAAGGTACTACAAACTGAACAATTATAGTAGCAGGAGTTTTAAATATTCGTTTATGCCGATTTAAAAACTCTATTTTTGGCGCGATAGATCATGTTTCTAATTATGAGCTAATTGATGTACAAAGCGAATATTAAGGTACGGATTAGACAAATATACCTCCTTTCTTGATTACACCTTTGAAAAGCTTTGCGTCATTGTTATTTTTTTCGTGCATCAGTGATTCTTGCATGAATTCAGACAACAAAGCTCAATTCATAGTCCTTATATATATATGTCGAACGGTTTTCTGCTTTGTCAACTTTAATTATTTTCAAGATTAATAACATTATAATCATTCTTTTATTTCCGTTCTATATCGAGTTTCATAAGTAAGTAAATAATCTCGTGCAAAACGGTAGCAGAATTGAATAATACAGGTATCTGAACCAATAGATCAAATATTCTCCATATTAAGAAATATAGACAATAATGATTAGCATGAAAGCAGAAGAAAAAAAATAGAACGAAAACGCGTAAGAGCGACTTCGCCATAATAGCGATCGTTAATTGCACTAAATAAAAGCAAAAGGAAGAGCAAATAATATACCCACCCTGACTCTATTTGCAAGGCCTTCATAGATAGAGGCAGATGACAGAGATTGGGCACTCTTTGTAGAGATACTATATTGAGAAGATCTAGATGAAGATGAAAATTTGGAATCTAGATCTGAATTTGCAGCGGTAGATGGGCTTGGTGTCACAACAGCAGTTTTCATATTTGAGGCACCCGAAGCGGCTGCTTCAGTGGAAGTTACCATTGGAGCGGTTTCTGAACTTCCAGTATTGGAAAAGGAGTTAACAGAGGGTATTATGGAAGTAGGGTATTGCTCTTTGCTTGAAGTCTCACTCGATGCATTTTGAGAGCTCAGGGTATTTGGTGAAGCTAGCGAGCTGACGGCATTTGGTTTAGATACTTCACTGTCAGATACGGTAGATGTTGGAATAGTATTATCGGCCTGGGAATTCGATGGCCAATGCGAGGGGATGCTATTTGATTGAGATACCTCAGTGTGGGGTAGAAGAGCAGTTGAGACAGCGTTGGCTGGCGGTGTGTTTGAAGAAACTTCTGAGTCACTCTGAGCTGGCTGAGCTGGCTGAGATGCTAGGGTGATAGAAGAAGCACCTGTGACGAAGTAACTCGTAGTGTCAGAGCCACTCGAGCTTGCTTTACTCAATGGACATGTAGTTTTATAGGATGTCACCGTACCAGCGATAGTGGTTGTCACCACTGATTCAGTAGATTCTTCACTTTGACTTGATAACATGGAGCCCTCGTATACGTTTTGCGATGTATGGACACTTGTTGGCAAGATAGATCTACCCGGAGAAGTTGTAGATAATGCAAAATTTGAGGCACTTGATACAGTGCCTGTTTGATAGACCGAATTGAAAGTTACAAATTGTGAACTTTCACTACTTGAGGTTAAAACTTGTAAGCTAGCAGATGTTGGTAATGTACTTTGGGGTATCGAAGAGCTTGAATACACGCTCTCAGGGATTGATCTTGTACTTTGAGGCATTGAAGAGCTTGAATAAATGCTCTCAGGTTGTTCGGTACTTGAAGATGTACTTCTTGTTGTGTTCCCATAAGATACAAGTTTTGGAGTTTCCACGTAGTACAAGGTACTTAAGGTCTCGGCACCGTTGCTGCCAGTCAAAGTGGTTAATGCAGTCTCGTAGGTGCTAGTGAAGCTACCAGTCCATGGAGTGTAAGTTGTACCAGCAGCATGACTGACAGGAGTTTCGACGTAGTATAGGGTGCTGACGATTTCTGCGCCGTTGCTTCCGTATAATGTTGTGACAGATGTTTCGTAGGTACTAGTGAAGCTACCCGTCCATGGCGTGTAAGTTGTACTGGCAGCATTACTAACAGGAGTTTCGACGTAGTATAGGGTACTTATGGTCTCGGCACCGTTGCTGCCCGTCAGCGTGGTTACTGCAGTCTCGTAGGTGCTAGTGAAGCTACCCGTCCATGGCGTGTAAGTTGTACTGGCAGCATTACTAACAGGAGTTTCGACGTAGTATAGGGTGCTGACGGTTTCTGCGCCGTTGCTTCCGGATAATGTTGTGACAGATGTTTCGTAGGTACTAGTGAAGCTACCCGTCCATGGCGTGTAAGTTGTACTGGCAGCATTACTAACAGGAGTTTCGACGTAGTATAGGGTGCTGACGGTTTCTGCGCCATTGCTTCCGGATAATGTTGTGACGGATGTTTCGTAGGTGCTGGTGAAGCTGCCAGTCCATGGAGTGTAAGTTGTACTCAATACATGTGAAGGTACTATACAGTTAGGTTGGGCCCAATTGGCCGGGAAAGAATATACGTATCCTGCAAAATCATTAGTCAAAACGATCCCATTTGGTAATGTTGCTTGAAGATTAAAAACTGCATAGGCAATTGCGTTTACAAACACAATTTTCATTGGATAATATATTCCACCTTGTAATTCAACTGAACTCGACGTTTTGCCCTGTGCACCCAGCCAAATCTTCGATGCCTCTATGGAAAAATCGGTATTAATTACAGTGTCATTAGCTTGGGCACAACAGCTAAAGGCCTCTCCGTTTCCGATTTGTAGAATGGCCGCATCGTCGACACTGGTGAAAGCAAAAGTGTAATTACCTGTTTCAGGTGCTAAAAAATAGCCCGTAAGTTCTACGGTAAAATTTGCTGGAGTAGTGTAGAAGCCATAAATATCACTATTATATCCATAAAAACCTGCTGTGGGATATTCAATTGTTGGGTTCGTAATTCCAGTGACATCCCCTTCATATATACCCGTGAGATACCCACCTCCCAGATAGGAGGCTCTCTGGAAGTCAGTACTGTCTTCCCAAGTGTAATTATAAAATCTCGCTAGAAATCCGTTAGTGCTATCACTTGTAGGCATGCAGCCTGTAGTAGCGAAAACACTATTCGTTAAGAGGACGAACAGTGCCCATACCGAAAGATGAGTCAACATTTCCTTGTGCTTGGTTAGTGGCGTACACAAATTTTCACTCTTCTAGGATGAAAGGAATTATCAAAATCACTATGCTCTTCATATTTGATAGAAGTTCTTTCGAATCCGAGTAAATCGTGACAGTTTTAGCTTTATATTCTATTTACCGTTTAGGAGCTGCTGGAAGTAAGTTTTGGAACCACCTCATCTCTTCCTTTTTACCGTTAAAGAGACGAATATCTACGGTAGCTATTTTTTGGAATGGTCTCTTTTCTCTTTTACCGTTGAGGAGACGAATAGTTACGGGAGATGTTTTTTTGGAATGTTCTCTTTCTCTGTTCCCGTTTAGGAGACGAAGATCTACGGAAGGTGAATTTTAGAATGTTCTCTTTTTCTGTCTTCCCATTTAGGCGACGAAGATCTACGGGAGGTAAATTTTGGAATGTTCTCTTTTTCTGTCTTCGCGTTTAGGAGACGAAGATCTACGGGCGGTATTTTCGCAATATTCTCTTTTCTCTTCCCGTTTAGGAGAGGAAGATCAACAGGTTTCGAATCCTGGAATACTCACTTTTTCTCTATTGCCTTTAAATATCTCTTTAGACGACCTTGAGTTGCCGTTATGACGTTTCTATTTATAAATACGGTTTGAGTTCTATATTCGACAGTCGGTGCATAGATTTGGGTTAGGGAGTTTAAACTTCTGTCTGCCTCCAAAATGAAATTCTTGAGGAAGACGAATGTAATTTTGTGATTTTCAGGCAAGAAAATATTCAATTTGCGAGCTCTTTTTTTCTCGGCATCTTGTTGATTCCAGTTTCGAGGAGAAAACAGCGGGGGAGGGTCGGAGGAACATGGCAACTGTATCGGTTAAACAAAAAGTCGAAAATACGTGGAAGACTTCATGCTAAGATTTAATGGTAGTCTTCCTGTCTGTGGTGGCTACATTATTGGGATGAAAATTTCCGAGATGTATTGACACTAAACCGTGTTTTTAATATCCTAGTATAGGTCGACGCGGCGGAAATAATACACCTAAGAATCAGGGTCGTTTTAGCACTCCCCGACTCTAACAATTTTTTTTTCATTTCAAAAAAAAGTCTTTAATAGCAATAAATTGTCGGGCGTGGCCAAATAGGGAGAAGTGCCTGTATCTGGTGACTTTCGGGAGTCAATTTCGATGCACCGAACACTTGAGTGCCCAGATACTGACCTTGCAATGTTTAATATACAAAGAACTCCTCTTCTATAATTGATTCCAATTTTATGGGGAACTTCGAGGCTTTTTGGTTCAATTTGGTAGTGACTATTTCGAATTTCGAAATTTGTGTTTCCTTCTCTAGAGTAATACTAATGCAAATGTTTTCGACAAAGTTTCCTATTAGACCCCAGTTTACACGTCTTAAAGGCTGTCTGGTGGCATCTGCATGAACGATAGTCAGCAGGATGTAGTTGATTTCTCTTTCGGATCAGTAAGCGGCAATAAGAGTTTTACGCACTCCAGACACTCTCGGCGCATAATTATGAATGAACGAAACTGGGAATCTGTTATATTTGAGCCTCGAAGTTGACTTTTGCAACTTCAATAATTTTTGTCTCCATTTGTCTTTTCTTATTTTCTTAATTTTCGGTTCTCCATCTTTGGAAGTAGCATGGTTTATTGATAGGTGTTTGTCGCTGAGAGAATCTCATAGTAAAAAAATGGCCCTGCTCACTGATAAGTGAAACATGCAACAGCTTTTATGTAACTTTCCATGCTAAATTAGTGGTTTTTGGCCTGTAGATTTTCGCAATTGATGATAGAAAATTTTCACGAAGCAACATTATTGGCATTGCTAGACGACGGATGTAAACAGGCATAAATCACTGATTAATAGAGTCGTAAAAAAATATGTCATTACTTGAGCTTTTGGTAGGAATAAGTTTAAAATAGGGTTTCCACTTCCATAGATTGAATCATGACTGAAAGCTCTGAAAATTGGTTTTAGTTGATTTGGCTTAATTGTTTTATCTTGCGTTTTTGGCACTGCTTTCGGTATAACTTTTTTGTGGGCAGGCCTCTGCTCCTCATAAACAAGTGACCGTGGATGATTCGCCAAATGCTGATGGAGCTGCCCGATCTCTGACTTAATGCGAGAAACTGCGAAGGAATGAAAGCTCTGCATAAATTACTAGAAAAAATTTATCTAGAGCAGTTCCGGAACTATATTTGCAACCAAATTCATCAGTCAAGCCTTGAGTCGCGGGAAAAATCCATATGTTTCTGTGGAGCTCATGAAGCACCCCTCATTTGCTTCCGAGAATATTTATGGGGCCTGTCTGAAGCTTTGCAACTATCAAAAATAACTCAAAAAGACAGTAAACATGCAACTAAGGAGCGATTACATAAGAGAGCAATTTTTGGACACCATAATAAACAGCTTATTTTTGATTTTTTGGTTTTGCGTCGAAGAATTGCTACCTTTAAGCACTATGTAGTCATCTGCATTCAATTAGCGATTCGCCTCGATTATAGGGGCCAGTGCTTGCAACCAGGAATCTGGTTTAAGATTTCTATTTTGCTATCATTGTTGCATTCATCATGGAATATCTTAACTGGTTTCTAATCAAATTGGATGCGGTAAAATCATATAAATAATGGTGCTCGTAAGTCTAGCAAAAAAAAAAACGACGTTAAAATTATGTCAAGCGAAAAATTTAAAGAAAATGTCGATGAATAATATGTACAATTTGAAGATTCATACTGAAATTTTCCAGGAAGAGCAACTATAGTGACATGAGTATGCAAACACGAAATATGACATATGACCACTAACCCGAAATATGTAAAGACAACGCCGAAAAAAGGCAAGACTTTCCATGCGAAATTGCCAACTGATGGCCCTATCCCATGCCACAGGTATAAAATTGTCATTAATCAAGGCTGTTTTCAAATTTCATCTGGTCAATTTCCTAGCTTCCCCATACAACTGTCCCTGAAGTATTATTGTATTATAGGAAACCTAGAAGATAATAAAAACTAGCTCAACAAGGCTACATCACGTTTAGAGCTTCAGCATAATAAAACATGTAGAGAGTGCTTTTTAAAGAAGTTTTGGAATCCAAGGAAAAGAAGCAAACTTTACCAAAGCCATGGTATCGACTAAGTTTACGCAAAAGAGTGTATGTAAAACGCAGATGACTGCTATCATATTTTTATTTGGCAGCTTAAAAACACATTACACAGATACAAGATACGTCAATCGACTTCCAAAATTGTCTAAGATCTTGATCGTTATTTATAATTTGCTCACATCAGTTATTATAAAAAAATTCAAGCCCCAGTCCACTCCTGCCGCATCACCTCGCATCTGCTCTTCTAAATGTGTCACCCGCTCACGTCCCCGTACGGCCCTGTTCTCGCTCTTCCATATTACCTGCTGCCATATTCCCTCTTTCCGTTATGCTTTAATCCATGATATAGTTGTCTGCGCTAAGGAGTTGAGCGTAACTTATGTTATAATTCTCTCACTAACCAATTCTCGGCTAGATCATTAGAGACATTGTGACCAGTACAAATAGAGGTATTTAACATCTCATATATATTGCACATTTTGTCGTTTTAATGCTTATAGCATGATTTCAACTGGAACGGCTAAATACAGAATAGAACAAAACATACGTTGTGCCTTATTTCTGCCCTGCTTTTGGAAGCTAATAGAGCTATATAGATAAATATTTTAGAAGTAAAGATGAAGCTTCCACCTTCCTCTGGAGAAGGCTATACCAGAGGAAAAATTATCGTTTCCTCTTAATTTCAGGCGAACTCACTATAATCATATTGTACGTATTAGAATGATTCAAATTTACAGCCCATTAGCTTCTCTGTGACTACTTCCTGCCTGTAAGCATCATCTTAATATTTTATTTTTAACGGCTGAAGAGTTATATGAAGCTTTGACGCTTTTCTTTGATATTTGAAAAGCACGGTCGGAAGATAAAAGACAAAAAAAGCAAAAACAGAAGTAAGGCATCCTTTGCATCCGCCAACAAAAGAAATGAAATTGTTTTTTTTTGGCTAATCCAGGCAAGCAAAATTTTATTGTTTAGGTTTCAAACAACTCATATTTTTAGTGGTTATGACCCTTTTTTTCTAGAAGAACCAAAAAAACCAAGATACTGGGAAACATCTGCAGAAGCTCATGCAGAGTCACGGGTCTCCCTGAGCAAAAACAATTAAACTTCTAGGTTGTCCAAGGTTTAGCTATCCTTATGTATAAAGACCAGCAAACACAGACCGCTGTTTAAAAGAAAGCTAACATCAACCAAAAGAACAGGAAAACACACAGAACAAGACACCAAACACGATCGATGAGGTTGACAAACTATAAGATATAAAGAAGCTTATCTTTTGGCTGAAGATATTTGTGTTCCTCACCATAGCGACTGTACTCGTTTCAGTATTTCATTCGTTTGGGCAACATCAGTAGCTTTGATGTTCGGTGGACTTAAAAGTTAAAGTATTTCAGTAGTCTATACAAGATTTGGATATGGAAGAGATAGGGAGGGAGCTCAGCTGTCTTTACCGTGAAAAGATGATGGCGTTATATAAATCTCGCGGCAATTTTAAATCTAAACAATAAGCTCTCTACCCTGTCGTTTTATGCCTACCCACGGTAATCTTTCTTATCCACCAAGAGATTCACGCCTTATGATTAATCTACCACCAAGGGAAATATGTTCTCGAGCATAACACCAGGAAAAACTCTTCCGTACGAAATAGTAACAATTATTGATGTTAACATGCCAAGTAGGCGTCATAGCAGGATGATTTACATAATGGTCACATCTTGCGGTTTGTCTCTACACTTATAATCATCATATTTTAAGTACTAATTAGAGATGTGGCAACCTTTTGCAGAAGGAGCTTATTTTTTACGTTTGTTTGTAAATTTCTAAAATTGACAAAAATATATTCTCTAGATTTACATCTCCAATTTTTATCAGACCATCCCCACAAGATCCGCCAGTAATACTGTCCTCACCACATATCTCTCCCAGTACAGTTTCGTTATTTTAGAAGGTGGTAAATTCTTCTGTCAAAACCACTTTCCAGGAAACATGATCTGTGAAGTTACTTCAACTCTATCTGGATGTAGCCGTAGATCTAAGAGAGCTAATCCTTGTTGTGAACTTTTTCGGTAACATCTAAGATTCTTAGAATTCTGCATTAAAATGATATAACAGTAAGAATTGTTAAAATTTATCGCATACAAGCCCGAAGGACCTGAGTTGCTTTGAGCCATCCATTTCTGAGGCCAATAGCATACATTAATTGTCACGTGAACACTAACTAAATATCCATCGCTTCTGAAAATAATTGGCGCTTCCACTAAACTCGCTCTATAATTTT
>JAJMCL010000033.1:0-16938 GCA_030572985.1 Zygotorulaspora danielsina
ATAATTTGTTAGGGCTCATCTCACATAACTTTCTTGGTTACTCAGTATATCATTTGTAGATGTCACGTTGTAAATACTGTCATTATATCTTACTGATTCTCAGTTCTAACAAATCAAAGTGTCAACAACTCAATGAATGAAAACCGCTTTCAATATTAATTACCAATGTCTACTAACCCAAGTTCCAACCAAGCTATTATGAAAAACCTCTGCCATCAGAGCTCAACAAGGAATAAACAAGGTTGTAGGCACTAGTAGTTCTTTCCGTACTAATAGAATGCGTACAACTTTTTTCGGCATTGAAAACTCATCCTTGTTAGCTCAGTTGGTAGAGCGTTCGGCTTTTAAGCAAAAGCGAGGACAACCGAAATGTCAGGGGTTCGAGCCCCCTATGAGGAGTTTTCATATTCTTTTTTGCCCAAACGAAAGCTAATATTTTTTGAAGTTCGGGTTTAGTTCTGGCATCTTTTTTCTCCATCGAAAGTCCCCACGAGGGCCCGATCCCTCTCTTAACCTTTGTAATTAAACCTTTTGCGTTGGAAAAGGACATTATTTGATGCTCCATGTTACACTCACTACTCCCGAAACTCAATTACTTCCTTTGAGTTCGGGCGCAGTTGACAATCTCCGAATCATAATTGCATTTTCTACCGCTTATTGATCTGCTTGGTTTAGCCTCCATCAGCGTTTTTGCTCATCACCAACTACCAATAATGATTCCGCAGAGTACGTTTTTTTCGGGATTTGGAGAGCCGGCACGTGTAGCTGCAGGAGATTTTAGTCAATCCTTGAGTCAATCCGCCAAAAGATCAATCTCCGGAGAAGCTGTAAACTCAAAAAATAATAGAAAGATCCGAGAATTCGTAAACGGCGGATAGTTCTAAGAATGAATCATCCAATATACAGTATCAGCTCGGGCGAATGAGATCTAGCCCTACAGCGAAGCTCATACCGTCTGAGCAGTGGACGACAAAAGATATACCCAGTGCGGATCCGATCTCACGTTGTGCATCTCTTCGTACAATTTAGGTTAGAGATAGCTGGATACTTCTCCCACGTTCTTATTCATAACCTTAAAATTGATATTTTCTCAGCTCCAGATAAAATGCATCTGCGAGATGTCTCCGAATTCATCATATTCACTGCACGTGCGGGCATCTCGATCCTAATTTTTCAATGTTCCGATGCTTGTGCAAGCCATGAGGCGCGCGCATGCTGCGACGGGAAACGTGCTTTCGGCTACGGGCCATGCGGACCGAGCGATCGATGATGCCAGTTCATGTTGCACTACTATACCTGAACGCTGAGCCTGACTTGTATGATTCCCCTGACAGCAGACGACAGTATTCGGGCATTGCTTCCGCCTCGCATGGGGCTGAGAAATGTCAAAAAAGGAAATTGGTATCTGATGCACGGTAGTATAAAGTAATTTAGGTGCGTCGGAGAAACGTGCCAAGATGCTCGCAATTAGCTTGCACAGAAGGATAGCTAACTGGGACGTGGATGAATGGCTCATGCAGTGCAAGAGTAGTAAATTCCAAGAAAAATTTTACATGAAACAAGCACTTTATTCAGAAACCCTGAGCTAAACTGGAGATTACGTCTGTAATTTATTAGATAGAAAGCAACGTGCCTGCTAGGAGTTTGCGATTCGAGAGTGATTGTGATGTATAAATATCTCTTGAATTTCATGAGTTGGATTTTGATGGACGTTTCATCTTGTTCTCTACATGTAGATCTACATACAGAAAGTTAAACTGCAATAATCATGACTGCTGGTAGGATCATTGAGTATAATGCTGAGGCTAGGAGAGAACGTGTGCACGAGACCAGGAAAAAGAGTTTCATTCACGTGTTGACGATCATCGCGTCAGGCTTCGCCTTGATCTCCGATGGTTACCAAAACAACACCATGTCTATGCTGAACAAGGTGTTTCCAGCATTGTATGGAAGTGAAAATTATGACTCTGCGCTCTCGACCCGTGTGTCAAACGCCTCCTTGGTCGGTACAATTATTGGTCAGTTGGTTATCGGGGTTGCGTGTGATTATATGGGTAGAAAGTGGTCCATATTGACTGCAACAATCTTATTAGTCCTCGGAAGTGCTCTATGTGCTGCATCTCATGGTATAACCATTCAAGGGATGTTCTGGATGATGACAGTTATGAGAGGTATGGTTGGTGTCGGTATTGGTGCTGAGTATCCTTCCGCATCAGTCAGCGCTAACGAAGCCGCCAATGAGTACAGTGAAAAACGTCGTGGTGGATTAATGGTCCTTGTCACCAACTTCCCTTTGTCGTTGGGTGGTCCATTCGCATCGATCATATTCTTAATTGTTTACGCTATCTGCGGACCAAAGCATTTAGAAGGTCTTTGGAGAACGGTTTTCGCTCTGGGTTGTTTCTGGCCCTTGTCTGTTTTCTACTTCCGTTGGAAAATGTCCACTAGTGAACTTTATAAAAAGGGTAGATTCAAGAGTAAGATTCCAATTTGGCTGACCATTAAATTTAATTGGGTCAGACTAGTTGGTACTTGCGGTGCCTGGTTTATGTTTGATTTTGTCACGTTCCCAAATGGTATATTCAGTAGTTCTATTATAGCGTCTGTGATTGGTAGCAGTACTGATCTGAAGAAAATTTGTGAATGGAATCTACTCTTGGGTGTCATTGCTATTCCAGGTGTTTTTGTTGGTGCATATCTATGTGATAAGATTGGTAGAAAATACACACTTATGTTTGGGTTTGCCGGTTATTTAGTTTTCGGTTTGATTATTGGTTGCGCTTATGCACAATTACAAAAGATCACAGCACTATTCATTGTGTTTTATGGCTTAATGATGTGTTTAGGTAACGCGGGCCCTGGTGATATGATGGGTGTGGTTTCCAGTGAGTCCTTCCCTACTGCAGTTAGAGGTACTCTATATGGTTTGAGTGCCGCAATCGGAAAAGTTGGTGCTGTCGTCGGCACTGAAACTTTTCAACCAATCAGAAACAAGCTAGGGGCCCGTTATACTTTCATCATTGCCGCAGTTTGTGGTATCGTGGGTCTGCTATTTGCATTCTTCTGTATTCCACACTCTAAAGAGACCGATTTGATGGAATTGGATATCAAGTTTCACAATTACTTGGTCGAAAATGGATGGGAAGGTTCAATGGGATTCGATGAACCTAGCTACGATGAAAGTATCATGACAAGTAGCGATTCTGCAGTTCTTGAGGTTCATCCCGTCGAGGAGAAAAAGAATGAAGATACTATGACCACTGTCGAAGTCCACGCTTGAAAATTTAATATGTCAAATTTATAGATTTTGTTTTTAGTTTAGCATCCGTACTTTGTATCCGAAAACTTCTTAAATGGTATCCTGAGTTAAAGACGGTTTTTATCCCCTGAACCATTTGCTGATTCTCCTTTTGAGCCATTACGCGATGATGTGTATCGACTATTTCATTTACACTAGGGTAAAACTGCGTCTCTTCGGCTTACAAGCGAGCCAAAAAGTATCTGGGTTTTAGCGGCGATCCTATCATACAAGAAGATATGAAGCCATCAGTCATCAACGTTATTATGTTGCGGTTTGATAAGCTGTCCGAGCCTGTGTGATCTCCTACAGTGTGAATTGACATTTTCACTACACCTCCGGTGCGACTGAGCCGCAGATGATCTTGCAATCACCTCTTTCGAATCGTGGGAAGAAGAGACGGCGTCGCCTAGTCTTTTCCCTTACAGAAACATTGACTTGTTATATTGTGCGATAAGAAACGTATCTGACAGGACAGAGGAGATCCACTAGCTTAAGTGCTCTCAATCGTCTCGATTCGGAGTCTCGTGTTTCGCGCTGCTTCTGTGGGGAAAAATTTAATTGCTTTTTCATGTACCTGGAAAAAAATTGAAATATACAACAAGTTGCCCACCTGAAGAGAAGATAAGTGGATTTTCAGAATGGTGAATTTCTGCATCCTCGGTTTGTACAAAAAATTCGAAATTTTGGCGCCCTCAATTCCTGTGAGAATTTTCACTTTTGAGTGAGGAGACCTCATGTCTAACTTGATTACACCTTATGAACGCAGTAATAGAGGGCTACCTCACTTAATGAACATGCCGATCTAGATATTGTGATGTCACAAAACATTGCACAAATTTCAGGACAGAGTAAATAAGACTTTTTGCAAACTAAAACGTAAATGCTCTAATTAAATTATTCATAAACTCATAATAAAAGCTCAGTAGACAAATATACACTAAGATCAAGGGGGAAAATCAATAAAATCAATATGCTCTTCAAGCGGGAGTGGACTTTGAGCTAGAATCCTTGCTGTTGCTATTTTCATCCGTCTCAACGCCAGGAGACCGTCTCATTTTATCACGGTTCCGCGATTCCGCGTGCAGAAGCTTCCTGACTCTGTGCTCTATGTAGCCATTGTCCGGATAATTGACAGGCGACTCGCATCCGGTGAAAATAAACAAGTCGTACACAAGAGCGCCCGCAATACCACCGGCGATCGGACCACCCCAGGCACCCCACGTCCACCACCAATGCGTGAGATGAAATGGATGCCTACCGTAGCCAACCATAGCGGAAAATATACGAGGGCCCAAGTCACGTGCTGGATTGATTGTGAAACTGGTTTGGTATCCAAGTGCCATACCAATACCAGCCACCAAAAGTCCGACGATAAAAGCCGTCATACCGTTGGCAGGAGGTGCATTGCTGTCATCCAATAGCCCCATCAAGCATCCCACCAAAATCGAAGTTCCAATAAATTCGTCGAAAAAAGCATTTCTCCACGTCACATATGGTTTAGGATTGGTGAACAGACAGGCACCACTGGCTGCTGTCCGAATATCTGGACCGCCCTCGTACTCTGTGATCGAACTCCAGAAATAACCGTAGGCCATAGCGCCACCGAAGAAAGCGCCGATGATTTGGGCAAGAATATAGACGGGGACCTTTTTCCACGGAAATTTCCTGAAAATAGCCATTGAAATTGTAACCGCAGGGTTGACGTGACCACCACTGACACCACCGGCGACGTAAACACCCAGCATGCAACCAAAACCCCAGGCAAAAGATAGCGATTCGTACGAACCACCGGCACCTTTCGTCACGGTTGCTTGCAGATTACCGCCTACACCGAAAATGACCAGTATAAGCGTTCCGAGGAACTCTGCAAAAGGTTCGCGCATACGATACCGAATTTTCGCCCAGTAGTTTGTGAACGTCATTTCCTGGCTGTCGTCGTCGTCGTCGTCATCGTCGTCGTCATCGTCGCCGTCATCATCATCATCATCATCACCGCTGCCACCGTCGCCGCCGTCCAAAATGCCTGCTCCTCCAGCTTCCTTCTCCAGACGTTCCTTCAAAAGGTCTCCGTAGTCCGCGTTTTTCTCTGATTTCTGGAGCGTGGGGGCGGACAGATCGTCCGCGACAGAGGCCGGGTAGCTCTCATCGCCCAGCGAAAAGCTGGCGTTGTGCTGGGCCACACCTCCATTTTTCTTGGCAAACTCGATCTGCGTGTGCGAGGGCTTGTAGCCTTGGTCCAATCTGGCCTTGCGCGAGGCCTCGTCTGCCGCTGAATTTGGCAGCTGGGCCTCGATGTCGTTCAGTTTTTTATTCGAGCCCACGCGCCTCATAATCCGCTTCCAGTCGTTGACGGAGGTCATGGAGCCGGAACGCGAGGGGTCCCGTGACGCGGAACGCGACGAACCACGTGACTTGGCCTCCAGGTTCTTCTGGATGATCTTCTCCGCAAGGGACTGGTCCAAAACATGGGGCAGCGGCTGGTTCAAACTCCACACCGGCTTGTTCCTGTTGCCGCCCACGGAGGGGTTGAGCTGGCGATACAGCGGGTCCACGTAGTTGCCCTTGTGGCCGTGATGCGCGGCGCCGGCCAGATAGTACTCCATCAACCGCGTCTGGTCCAGGTTGGACTGGTTCTGCAGCGATTTCAGGTTGGGAGACGAGTAGGCATGTCCCACAGCGGGTTTCCTGGCCCTGGGCGCTTCCGGCTCCGCGCCAGAAGCCTTGGCCAGCGGCGTCAGCGGCGCAAGCGTGCTCCTCGAAAACCCGCCCAGTTCGGCGGACCTTCTTCCGGGCCCGGGGGCAGCTGTGAAGTCTGCACCGGCGCCAGCACGTCTCCGGGCGGGCGATACGCCCGCTTCCGGTTCGGCCGTTGCGCCGGAACCCTTGACGTTGCCCTGCCACTTGACTTTGCCATTGGTCCGCTCCTTTGGAGCGGCAGCCGGGGGGCCTCTCTGTTCTGCCGAGTCAGACTGCGAGCTCGCAGACGACGAAGACGAAGAAGACATTCTATAAACTTGCTATGTCTGGAGCGCTCCTGTGCCAGTGGAACAAGGCGTCCTGACGAGAAAGACCTCCACAAGTATAACCTATAAATAATAAGCTGGCCTGCGCTGCCAGCGCAGCGTGAGCGCTCGTTTAAGCCCACTTGAGCCAAGGGGCGCGCGGAGCCCATTCTGGCCACCGCTGGTGCAATCCGGAAATCCGATTCGCTTATCCACAAAGGTAAAATAACTTTGAAAGTCTTTCGAGAAATCCCTTCTGCTGGCGCTGCCCAGCCGACGGCGCACAGTGCCCTTCTGCGCAGACGCGCGCCCGCAATTAAATGTCGCTGAAAATTAACCTCAACCGCGGGGGATGTGGAGGGGCCACGACGCGCACACGACGCACACAAAAGCGGCGCCGGATGAAGAAAAGCCGATCCGGAACATTCGGGTACCAGCACTATCACGAGCGCTATTACTTTTGGCCCACCAAGTCGTTCGATATAGGCAATATTGCATAATTGGGGACCGCGTTGATGTGATTTATGTGATTTGTGTGATTTGTGTGATTTGTGTGATCTATGAGATCTATGAGATTTATGTGTTTTGACCTGTTTTGACGCGTTCTTGTGTGCTTGCTATTGACGCATCGTATCCAGCGTCTCCTACTGGGACAATATCCTTGCCGAGGCTTTCCGCAGAAGCTTATGTCCGCGCGCGCAGGCGTTTTCCGATTACCGACGACAAAGGTTAAGTTTAATTCTTGTGGGGCTAAGCGAAGGTTGAGAAACTGATATACGATCAACGTAGAAGAAGCTGTCTGTGTTGTGCGTTGTGTGTCGCGTGTAGGCGCGAATAGGGGAAAATCGCGCACGTCCATGTCCATGCCCATGCCATGTTATTCGTAGATCACCTCTGCAGCCTGTGGCCATATATATAGCGGGCGAATGGGCAGACTTTGGAAGGTGCAGCTGTCTCGGTGCAGCGGAGGCCTACATAGATGATCCAAAAATAGAAACTTAGCATCATGTCTCACAAACAATTCAAATCTGATGGAAACATCGTGGCTCCTTACTTGCTCGGACTTGCCAGAAGCAATCCCGGTCTGACTGTCATCAAGCACGACAGAGTGGTCTACAGGACCGCGTCTGGCGCAAACTCCGGCAACCCAGCCAAGGTGACGCTGGTCTCGGGTGGTGGCAGTGGTCACGAGCCAACGCACGCCGGTTTCGTCGGCGAGGGTGCCCTTGACGCCATCGCCGCAGGTGCGATCTTCGCATCCCCCTCCACCAAGCAGATCTTCTCTGCGCTCAAGGCCGTCGAGTCGCCAAAGGGTACTCTGATCATCGTCAAAAACTACACCGGTGACATTATCCACTTCGGTTTGGCCGCGGAGAGAGCCAAGGCTGCAGGCATGAACGTGGAGCTTGTGGCCGTCGGAGACGATGTCTCGGTCGGTAAGAAAAAGGGATCCCTCGTCGGACGCAGAGGTCTCGGCGCTACCGTGCTTGTCCACAAGATAGCCGGTGCAGCAGCCGCTCACGGCCTTGAACTGGCAGAGGTCGCCAAGGTCGCACAGGCGGTGAACGACAACAGTGCCACGATCGCGGCCTCCCTCGACCATTGTACTGTTCCAGGCCACAAGCCGGAAAACATTCTAGGCGCCGACGAGTACGAGATCGGTATGGGAATTCACAACGAATCCGGTACGCAGAAATCGTCCCCATTGCCTTCCATCCCCGAACTTGTAGCTCAAATGCTGCCTCTGGTCCTTGGTGAGGACGAAGACCGCGCGTACGTCAAATTCGAACCAAAGGATGACGTCGTCTTGATGATCAACAACATGGGCGGTATGTCCAACCTGGAACTGGGCTACGCCGCGGAGGTTGTTTCCGAGCAACTGATCGCCAAATACGGCATCGTTCCAAAGAGAACCATCGCCGGTGCGTTTATCACCGCTTTGAACGGGCCCGGCTTCGGCATCACTTTGATGAATGCCTCAAAAGCTGGTCCAAGCATAATCAAATACTTCGATTATCCAACCACGGCCTCTGGCTGGAATCAGACGTACCACAATGCGCAAGATTGGAAAGTGCTTGCCGACGGCAAAGTCCCCACCGCGCCTTCTTTGAAAACCGTGAAGGACACGACCCCTTCAGGTGTCAAGGCCGACTACGATACGTTTGCCAAAATTCTGCTCGCCGGTATCGAAAGGATCAACGAAGTTGAGCCAAAAGTCACGTGGTACGACACCATCGCTGGTGACGGTGATTGTGGAACTACCCTTGTCTCAGGTGGTAAGGGTTTGATCGAGGCTATGGACGAGCATTCGTTGCGTCTTGAGGACGCTGCCCACGGTATCGAGGATATTGCCTACATCGTCGAGGACTCCATGGGTGGTACCTCCGGAGGCCTGTATTCTATCTACTTGTCTGCCCTCGCCAAGGGCGTTAAGGATTCGGGTGACTCGAAATTAACCGTCGAGACGTTCAAGGAAGCCTCCAAGACTGCTTTGGACGCCCTTTACAAGTACACCAGAGCGCGCCCTGGTTACAGAACGTTGATTGATGCTCTCCACCCATTTGTGGAGGCATTGAATGCCGACAAAGGCCCTAGAGCAGCTGTCAAGGCCGCTCAAGCAGGTGCTGAAAAGACCAGAAAGATGGACGCTCTTGTTGGACGTGCCTCTTATGTTGCCAAAGAAGAGTTACGCAAACTGGACAGCGAGGGTGGGTTACCTGACCCAGGTGCTGTCGGTCTTGCTGCTCTATTAGACGGCTTAGTCACAGCTGCCGGATACTAAGCCTGGTTGACGATTTATATGATTGATTTTGAACCCAATTTTAGCGAGAATACATTCTGTATAGATAGAAGATAAATAAAGAATAAAGAATTATGCAGATATATCGAGTGCGGGGCTCGCAGCAGTTAATGTTATCCCAGGAGGCTTGCTGCGAACTGGTCTAGCATTCTAAGCTGAACAGCTCTTTCCTCATTGGGCGAGGTCGAAACTCGTGTAACTGAGGCACCAATTCGGGCCTGTCGACAATGTTGCGTTGAAATCAGACACCCGAGTATCGTTGTTAGTGGTTACGGCTTTAGCGAAAGGGAGCCTTTCATCTTTAACTCAACCGGCAAGACGGCGCTCGCAGAACTTAATTCTGCCGATCTGCAACTGCTAACAAGGCATGTGACACTAGAATGCGAGGCGGAAATTTCTCAAAGAGCTAATGGGCATTCAGCTATGGAGACACTCCCGAAATCTGAGCAACAAAATAGATAGCCTATTGGAATGATTGAGAGTACGGGGTAAATTTGCACTGAGAACAAAAGCCCGAGGGATAATCTTTCGGTGGAATCATCAAAGAAAGTTTTTTTCCACACCTCAGTCCTAGATATGGTTTAAAAAGAATTCGGAGTGTATCTTTAACAGCTTGCATTCATTTCATCTGTCAAATGACAAATGACGGCAGAAAATGACGTTTTTTTCACATATCTGAATGTAAAAGTGATGCCGAAGATTTAAAAGAATATTTTATTAGAATTGAATAATAATATCATAACTAAATTTCAGTTGGTTCATTTGATGCCAGTTTGTCATCCTTTCTTTTAGAGTGTATGATTGTACTCACTGCATATGCGGCTGCAATTGAAATTCCGAAAGCGCTCAGTCCGATCCCCATGTACCAAGAGCCGCGATATCCCTTTAAAGGGTTAGTGCCTCCATCATTTACTTGAGATTCTATTGTTCCCGCAAGCCCGAGCCCGATGGAGATGGAATAGTTCACTACTGTATTAACCAAAGAGGCGGCAAGTCCTTGATGCTCTCGAGGCATCGAGTTACTGAGAATTATGGTTGCAGCAGGAAAGGACATATCCATACCCCATGGCATGACAATTATTGATACAAACGTTTGAGCCCAATAGCACTGATGTACTGGGGTCGTGGCGATAAGTATGCACCCCACCGTAAATGCAACCATGGCAAAAAGCATAACTGTACTGGGAGGATTGCGGCCTAGGAGGAACCCTGTTGTTACAGCCGCACAAAACCCGCTAAGAGCTACAGGCACAAACTGTGCACTCGATAATAGAGGGGTTTGGCCTCTAGAGTCTTCCATAAACTGCCAGATATAATAAAGCCATATACCAAAACTGGACCATCCTGCGCCTATGCAAGCTAGCACGAAAGCAGCGTCCCTTGAAAGGGCACCAAAAGGAAGCAATGGACAGCTTGCCCGGTGCTCTATGAATACAAAAACACCCAAAAACACTACCCCGACAATTAGAAGTGCATATGTGTATGGAGTTTTCCAACCAACTACAGGTCCCTGATTCCATGCAAAGTTGAAAAGAACTAGACCAATAACTCCTGTGAGTGAGCCTGCAACGTCGATCCGTTTTATTAAAGAGACAGATGTTTCTTGCTTCGGTACAGGAGTCTGCGGAATTACGAAGAAACCTGCTACAGCAAGAAGAAAACAAGCAATAGCCATGATCCAGTAAGCCCACGGCCACCATACGAACTGGCCCAACATGGACGAGAAAACAGCTCCCAGTACGAAACCACTAGGTGCTGTAGCCCCGAATATGCTGAATATCATGTTCTTCTTTCTTCCTGGATTATACGTCCTACCAAGGATTCCGATGGCATTTGGCAATGCAAAAGCCGGACCTATTCCTTGAAATGCCCTGCAGCAATCGAAAAAAATCTGGTTAGAGTACACACTGAACCCAGCCAGGAGGGACCAAAGAGAATACCATAAAAATCCCAGCACAAAAAGCTTCTTATGGCCAAAAATATCCCCAAGCCTGCCTGCAATCAATATGAATGTCCCGACTGTAAGTGAGAAACCAGAAGCAAACCAACTCAGTTGTCCTGGATTTTGGGTTTCAAAGCTATCGCCGATAATATGAAGGGGTGCAATTGACTGGCCAAGTCCTGCTTGCGTCATCAACTGAGCGGAACATAGGACCGCCACAAATGCCACCTCCAGTGCCAGAGGGGTAGGTTTTTCAACAATCGCATCTACTTGATGCGAGGACGATTGATCATCGCCTTTTCTTGATTTTTCGGAGCTCATTCCAAATTCTGTCTTTGCCGAGAATCGTCTTGACGTACCGCTTGCTCCTTAATACCCGGATGGCGAGATTGAGTTTTCCACACTCTCATGTGAATCACTTTTATACAGTTGGCAGTGACCAGATGTGTTGATGATCATGACTTCCTAGTTCTTTTGCTAACAGAATTCTCGTTTATATTGGTCTTGCCGTGATAATTTCCACTTGGTTCCGCAATACCCGAGGTCCCGCAAAAATGTTCAAGAAAAACAAAAAGTGCGTCCGTAAAATTGACAACAGCCGCAACAGCCGCAACAGCCGCCCAAGACGTTTCGCTCAGCGCCATGCGTTCAGTTGGCACTTGAGTACCTGATTAAGCGACATGAATGAGTAACCCAAAGAATAGGTTGCGTGGTGAACGATGATGCATGTCGGAGCAAGAGTGCTGACGTTCAGCGACATATATAACGACAACTACAGGAAAGATGTGCTATGCCTGCACCTTCCTTTCATCTTACGCAGCAGACCACTTCCACGTCCAACGAAGAGCCACGCCATACATGTTGGTACCTGACTATCGTGTGGCATTTGCAAATCTCGATCAACGACCACTTCTAAGCAAGGATTAGATTTACATTTTTTCGATGGGTCCCTGGCCTAGAGTGTTTGAATACCCGCGCCAGCGGAACCCCAGCATTTTACAACCATATGTCACGATCGTGCTCGATATAACTCTTCGTTGTGGAATTCTAGTGCACCGCACCCACATTTCAAGTACCAAGGTCACATGAAGAGTTTCGGGGTTACTTGGGCGTGACTTCGATCTTCCCCAGACTTTGATGTCCTTTAACAAGGGACTCCGCGCAGGGTGGGAAAAATAAGAGGACGTGCGCCACAGATTTGTCACCATTTTTGAAATGTTGCAAGGGAAGGATCATTCTGACGCATCACCAGCCAAGCTGCCTGGGATGCTGTAGTAGGCTTACCTAATGCTACTGCTGACATAAACGCGTCTAATATCTTTCAATTTAGATAGTCATCCTATCCTATGATTAGGTAAGCAGCTCTCGTAAGCAATGACATATGACATATGCCAAATGTTTGTACAGGTGGGGAATGGATAGGCTATTCAGGCAATATCGGTGTCAATGAAGTAAAGTTCTCCGATAAATCTATATAAGAGATTGGAACAGGTGCAGTTTTACAATTACTTGCAGTTACTTGGCTTCAAAAGGTCTAGAAAAACCAGCTATCAATTACAGTTAAAACACGAAACTGAAATGACAGCCGATACCAAGACTATAGCGGTCGTTGGCGCTGGGATTTACGGTGTATCAGTCGCCAACCACTTGTATAGGGAGCTGGATCCCGCTGCTTTCAAAATCAAACTTGTAGCTGCATCCGATTATGTGTTCTTTTTGCCGTCGGCCGTGCGTTTACCTCTAACAAAGGATTATTCGAGCTCAATCCTGCCTCTAAAGCAAGTCCTTGACAAAGGTGTGGAAGTGGTTAAAGACAAGGTTGCGAGCTTTAGCGCTAAAAATCTGGTTTTGGAATTGGGATCTCCAATTGAGTTCGACGTGTTGATCCTTGCGACAGGCTCAAAATGGGCTGATCCGATAGGCTCGACTTTTTCATTCGGGGATGATTACAAATCTCATTTCGAGAAGCAGGCAGCTGAAATTCAAGCAGCCAAAGACATCGTCTTTATCGGCGGAGGCCTTGTGAATTCGGAAATAGTAGGTGAACTTCTGTTTGAATTCGGAGACGCGATCAGCTCTGGTAAAAAACGCATTTCTGTTATCCATAACTCTGATAAGCTGTTGCCAAACAATGGACTATACAGTGATGGTCTAAGGTCTAAGGTGACTGAATATTTGTCCAAGAATGGTATCACTCTTCATTTAAATACCACAGGGCACGAATCCGATAGTGAGCCAAACAGAATCATTCTAGGGAACGATGCCTCGAAATACATAGACGCAGATCTAGTTTACAGAGGTACTGGTATATTACCAAGCGTACCCTCTAACGAGATCTCGAATCTCTGCGATAAAAGAGGGTTTATTCAGATCGAAAAAAACTTTCGGGTGAAGGCTTGTAAGGAAGGCAATGTCTTTGCAATTGGAGATGTTACAGATTCTAGATACCATGGAATCATAAAAAGAGATAACTGGGTTGATGTTCTGACTAATAATGTCATAGGTTTTTTGAAGGGGGGTTCAAAGGCTAAACTTCTTAATGCGAGCAACTTTGACTCAGGCCATGCGATGGGAGCCGTATCACTTGGTCCAAACGTAGGGTTTGGCCAGATTCCAGTACCTTTCCTTGGAACTTTCGCTATCCCATCTTTCGTCGTTTCTAAGGTGAAATCTAAGAATCTTCTAAAAGATAAAATGGAAGATGCATACAAGAAGTAAAGGCAACTTCTGTCTGTTACTTAGGTAAGTGCTACTTTCAGAGACAATTTGAATGGAAATAGAGTCTAAATAACTGGACACCTTGTTCGACTAAGCAAAACTTAGATAATGGACACTCCAGCAGGAGTTGATGAACAGTTTTGAATGCAGCAGCCGAGCTGCATGCCTTCAAAAACCCTGTAAGGCGAGTAAAAGCAAGGTTCTTTTCTGTCATCTGCTTCCTCGTTTACATATTGTACGATTTTTGTTGCTTTGTACAGCTTTCATTCATAGTGACATAAATATTAGTTTATCATGAATAATTCAGCTCTTGTCCAAATGGATAATAGCTAAAATTCACTACCAATGCCAGGTATTTTGACTGTTGAAAATGGTGCGCCAGGTGCTGAATTCAAAAGAAATAATGTATTAGTTGTCGGAACGGTCGTTGTATCAAGAATACCAGGCACAGTTGTCGGAAAGCTTAAACAAGATGTCGTGCGCCGCAGTAAAGATGATGCGGAAATTTATGGCAAAATCTATTCAGGTCCAGAAATAGAAATGTTTTAGATGGTAAATATTTGCCCAGTTGAATGAATGAAGAAACCAATTCTACCTAACAGCATTTTCTGTGTTGTAGGTAGTGAATGACTGCAAGTTTAGATTTATAGCCGACAGCGACTGGCCCACAAATATACGCGACCTGCTCCCTTAGATAGTCGGTATATTTGGGGTGATGTCGCTTTTCTCGCGAACTGTGTGTTTTTCTTGTCCCGCACTGACAAAAGTGCGTCGTCGTGCACACGTCTGTGCTTCGTCGTTTATTTGCGGAAGACGCGGAAAGGAGAAGATTTCCGTCATGTAGCAGACGAAATGCTTGAATTATCACTAGTTAACGCTCAACGCTAAAAATCGTTCCATTTATCACTGTGTCGCACCTTTCGGAACAACTAATGTTTATAGATTTTCAGGCAGATGCTGCGCGCATTTACTTTTGTTTGTTAATCTGATATTCAGCAGCCCTCTTTTGCATATTTAACCATCCTGGCAGAAAATTCTGGTAATTATGCTAGATGATATGATGTGTTTATTTACTAAAACAGATACTACTCTGGCTAACGTCCTTAGCCGGCCAGTCTATGGGAGCGCGAATGTTCGTTGAATTGTTTTAGTTGACTATAGCAAGAAATCTTCCTTGCAGTGTGTTGAGTAAATTTACATGGTTAGCAATTACCCCCGTCTGCAGACACCGTCTCTACCAACATGCTAACAGGCGATATTCAAGCTGTCTCATCCAAGAGAGTGATGTCGAAGACAGTTGCTGTGGCGGCAGTGCCCCCAGGTGGTGCGTAACAACAGCGCTGTGTTAACAGCAATCAGTACGTGTCCCGCGTATGAAATAGTACGTCCAGAAGAGACATTGCAGAATTAGTCTTTTGGACCAAATAGGCACAATTAAGCAGCACTGCTCAATTGTTCAATCCTATGCTGATGCCGCAGGTTCCTGCAAAGCACCCATCCTAGGTAGCACAAATGATTGTGTACGCAACATCTCCCTTTTAATCATTTATTCCGAAAGTTTAATATGAATGAACGTATTAGGAAATATCGAAGTCCGTTTTCCTTCTGCAGAACGGAAATACTGCAATGAAGAAATGATGTCAGCGGAGAGAAAGCAACCGGCCATTGTAGTGTCTTACGATGGCTGTGAATAAAATTGTCATCAACAAGCAACGTCGTCCAATCGCCGAAGCCAAATCTGCTGCATGTTACAGAGTCGGTGTGCCCTGTCCCCAAGACAGCCTTTAAAGATAAGAAAATCCATCAGAATCGCAGCAAAATTTAGTTCGACATGTGTTCTTGATAATTATGCACCTTTGTTCGAGGAACTTTCTGAACCTGCTTCTCAATGCTATTCTCTTACAATGATACATGCGTTGAGTATGCTTCTCTGGAGCCTGTCATTACTTGGCACCCTCGAATGAAACATAGAGCTCGAAAGTGATTTGATTCCCGAAACATTTCAATACTTAATCGCGATCTTACTTTCAAGCAGGTTGGTGCAAGCTGTTTAGACAATAAATCTTAAAAAAAAGGAATACTGTCGCTACTCCCCTGTCCCCTCACTCACAGAGACGCAATCATGAAGTATTCTCTGATTATCTCGAAAACAACAGCAGTCAGTTCTGTCTGTTGGAAGAATCGGTAGAGTAAATAATCCGTTTATGGATTCTTCAATCGTCAGAATAAAAGATCTAAAGCAACAGGCTGATCGCATTACCATGGTCAGCACTTTGTGCAAACAATAATGTATAGATTATTTGATCTGATGATTCTTGTTTCTTCCGGTAGACTTGAAGAGTATGCGCTCTGTTTGGGCATAGTTACATCTCGACTGATAAAGCTGTCATGTTACAATTTGGCTCAATCACCATGCTATATCCTAAACAATTATTACTTACAATGACTTGGAATAGGTCAAAAGGTTTAAAGGTGTGGAAAGCAGTCGTAAAATCAATTACAATACGCCTAAATGACGAAGAATATCGAAACTCATACCAAACGATGCCGCCAAGTCAGCATGACAAACCTGGAGGGAACCTAGTAAAGCTTTCGGGACAAAATTCGACCCAAAAAAGACATTAGTTTGGGCAGTAACTTGTCAGTAAGTTCTCGTGCAAGGAAAGTAGCGTTAGAACTCATAAATACCCAACCTAAAACGCCAGAAGCTCCGGCATAAGGCTGCGATACTTTTGTGGCAACAAATAGACTGGAACCGCCACATATTTTCAAATATGCCTAAGATGGTGGCATATATTACTAGTTTCAAGACATCAAAGAACACAGTCATAGGTCCAGTGTTGCCAAATATCTGGCCGGTTCTGCTAATGCTTCATCCTCAACTAGATTTGCTTAGATAGCACAGTTACGACGATCGCGAATGTTACAATCGAAAATTAGTGGAATGAACTGTATGAAAGGAGGCACAATCATCACAGTGAAGTGCATCAAAGAGCATACTGGGTTAAGCAACATCATATGACACTTCTTAAAAACCCATATTGTGCTAAGAATAGATTTCTTGTGAAGAGATTGTGGTACTAACATTATATTTTGCAGCGCCCTGGTCTATATTGAAGCTGATGCTGCTAACTACACTTTTGAGAGGGAAGATGGTTCGAAAGGAACTACTTTA
>JAJMCL010000034.1:6333-16518 GCA_030572985.1 Zygotorulaspora danielsina
CCACTAAGCGCGTTCGTAATTTACCGCGGTGGATCGTAAACGCGGTCACCAATTAACGCGATTATTTATAAGCGCCATAGTGCCATAAGTCTGGACAGCTGCACAACATTTCAGATATCAGATATATCAAATCGAGCAGGCATGTATGGATGGAGTCGCAACCTAACTTTTAAAAATCTTTGCGCACAGGGACTACATAAAAAAAGTCGACGAGTAAACATCTTAGCGAGTTTCTACGGAATTGCGAATTTTTTTTGGCCAGTGTGGGCTTTGCATCAGAAAGAGAGCAAGCACAAATGACCGTTAGTAGTCCCATTTCTAAGGCTCAAGCCGGTGGAAAATCACAAGGAATTCACAATTTAGCATTCGGAAACCTGAGTTTTGCCAATACAAGACCAGTATTTGCCGATGAATCTCAGGAAAGGCAACATGTCAAAGAGCACATGGCCGCTGCATTTAGGGTATTTGGTAGAAGGGGTTACCACGAAGGACCAGCGGGCCATATGTCGGTAAGAGATCCGGTCGATAAACACACATTTTGGATTAACCCACTTGGGGTTCATTTCAGTGCAATGAAAGTGTCTGATTTGGTCCATGTTGACTCTGACGGACAGATTTTATCCAATGGAAACCAATCTCCTGTGAATGCAGCGGGATTCAGAATTCATGTTGAATTGCACAAGTCAAGGCCAGATGTAAACGCAGCATGCCATGCTCACTCTGTCTACGGTAAGGCTTGGGCAGCGTTTGGTAAAAAACTTGATATGATCAATCAAGATGCGTGCATCTTCTATAACTGTCATGCGGTCTACGATAATTTTGGAGGTGTCGTTCTTGAGGGAGACGAGGGTAAAAGGCTTGCCCTTGCCTTAGGAAGTAATAAGGCTATAATTCTTCAAAACCACGGGCTTTTAACGGTTGGCGAGACTATCGATGAAGCCAGTTACCTGTTTGATTTGTTAGAGAGAACATGTCAGGTACAGATGCAGGTAGAGATGGTTGCGAATGCATCCGGTCTAAAGAAAAACATAATTGGAGAGAAAGAGGCCGCCTTCACCTATCATAATACATCAGACCCAGAAAGTTTGTACAGTGCCTTTCAACCAGATTTCAACCTGGAGGTTGATCTTACCGGGAAGCAATTTCTGCAATAGTTAGCGTTGCAATAGAAAAGTAGCTATGTCGTATAAAATAATATTCGTAAAATAATTTGTTTAGAAGGCAAACCGCATTGAGACTACAGCATTTCAAGATAAGACCTCTTGACATCGACTAAACGTTTCAGACATGGTTGTTAACGGTCACCGAGTGACCTGACTATGAAAAAATCATAATTGAGGTGATCAAAACATGTTATCACGGAAAAGAAAACAGAACCAGTGGAATGGTTTCCAGACAAAACGTAGGAGTGTCACTGGTTGTTTATCTTGTCGAAAGAGAAGGAAAAAGTGCGATGAAGTTAGGCCCACCTGCAAGGCGTGTATTCGCAATTTTCTTGAGTGCATATGGCCACAGAATGGGAATGAGAAGGTCGAGCCTGGAATGGATTCATCGAATAAGGAACAGCCTGATACCCCGCATCGGTTGGAAGTACCCGCTAACCGACCGATTGAGTTCAAGCCATTTTTTCTAAAGAACACTAATTTTATAAAGCTGAAGAATCATTCGTTGTGGGTATTCGATGTCCTCATTGCAAACCCTAGTACTGGTGTGATTTCGAGATATGACTCACCCGGTGAAGATTACTCTGATGTGTCCGCATTTGAAAGTGTTGAGGATGTCTACGATTTAGCAACCAGCTTTCAAAGTTCGGATGGCTCTAACGATGAAAGAATTGAAGATTTGGATCTTAATGATCATGCCAGTTGCGAACATTTAGATCTGCAAGTGGATCCTTTCCCTCAAATCGAGGTACCGAAGAATGCTCTTATTCACCATCCTCTCGATTTTGACAATTCTCCCTACGTCCTTAGCGAAACAAGTCTGTCGACGGAAAAGATCTTTGAGTCTCTTTTTCAGAGATGTAAAAGTAAAGAAGCTGTGCCTGATGCGGATTTTAACAGAATTGATGTTGAAAATTTTGCATTTTACGCTTGCATCAAAGGTTACATTCCCAAAATGACGACGCAATATACGCATCAAAACCTGACTACAGGAGCTGCGTTTATCCCACAACTAGCAAAAAATCCAATAATGCGCGAAGTGTTTTTGTGTTGTGGAGCGACGTATCTGGCATGGAATAATTTGAAGAGGTTTCAAAATATGAGTGACGAGTTATATATAAACTGCAAAATTCTGATACAGAATTTCATTGACAAACATGACAACTATGCGGATGAAGACTGGCTGTTCGGCGCCTTACAACTATTGTGTAATCGCGATAAGAACTCTTTGACTGCGACAGAGGACGACGCTAAGTGGCATTTAGTCAGGGCGTTTGATATAATTCATTTGCGTTATTATGGTAAAGAGGCTAAGACTTTCGAGTTATCGATTATTGACATTGTTTCAAACTCAAACCTCATTCTGAGGCCAGAAGAAAGAACTCTGATTGAAAGTTTTATATTCCAATACTCCGTATCAATCCTTTTTGTTGACAAATTCGATGATTTACCAAACCCCTTCATGATCTTTAAAATTCTCAACGTTGTTCTGAAATGCCGAGTTTACAATTGTGAGAAAACCGCCGACTGGATGAGTAATCCCATACTGGGTCCTTCTTTAGATTCTTTCGAACTTTTGGCAAAGTTATCCTATATTGGTCGAATGCAGATTCCGCTTGATAAGGAATGGTCTGAGCGAGTAATAAGCTTGCGCAAGATGTGTGATTATTATACTCCCGCGGCACCTTCGAAGAAAATGACTGAAATTCAATGGCATAATTTTCGAATAAATTCAAAAGCGGGGATAATTACGGCAAAAGCTTGTTGGCTATTTGCCCGGAAACTTTTAGACTTGGATTCATTTGATTCTGAAGATGCAGACATTCAAAATACCGTTAAAAAAATTTTAGATTGCTGTCGGAAAATACCTGCCGGCAACGGAGTTTGGGGCATTTTACCGTGGGCTCTCCTAGTGACCGGTCTCTTTTCGAATGACCTGGAAGATCGTGCATTTATTTTGGGACTGAACGATATGATGGCAGAGAGAGCTCACAGTTATAATGGTTTTAGGATATCTACATTTCTTCGGAGGGCTTGGGCTTCTGGTAACGCACCAAACTTCCTATTTGATCGAAATAGTCTCTTGCATGTAAATATGTAGTATAATACTGACAATATTAACTGGATCATAGGGTGTATAGCTGATCTCAGGACCGAAATCTTCCGTAGGAAAGTTGCTTTGAGAACTGAAGTTCCGCTACCAGAGAATCCTATAATGTCGTTGACCTAACTCTCTAAAAGGGTCATTTTTTCTGTTTGTTATGAGGTTAAGAGTCGTTTGCATATATCTGGGTTTGATCTGGGTATCCTGTCTCCAGTATCGGAATTTCAGATACAAACTATCGAGGTTGTTAACTGCAAGTTTCACTTTCACGCATCCAAGATATCCAAAAGGATATAGAGGCATGTCCTGGAGTTCAATAGAGAGACATTCACGATATGCAAAACCGTGGAGCGTCATATTACTTTCACGGACACGCCAGCGACAAAGATCTAGATCATTAGAGTTGCAGGCGGATAATCCAGCTATCGAAGACCTGCGCGCGGTTAAAGTTGATCGAGCCACTCATACCGCGTTGTTCGAAAATACGGGGACCGAGGAAAATTTTTTGTCCTCTATGATAGTCGATAAGCAATCGCAGATAGAAAATTTGTTCTTTTTATGATAGTCGATAAGCAATCGCAGAGAGAAATTTTGACAATTTCGTCTAAGCGCGGTGAGCGGTGAGCAATTCCAGGCGCGGTGAGTTGTCGTAAATGTCTAAAAAAGAACTTAGCGAGTGGCTCACTGTGGAGAACAGCAATCAGGTATGCTACCTTCACCTCATGCACGTAGTGTAAAGCCTGTGTGGATCATATTTCGTTAAGCTGACAATCTCAACTTCTCTCTTTTTCAGAAGTATATAAGAACTAGCTCTCTCGATGCTAGCATGGGGGTACTTGCTCGTCGAAGAAGCAGCATAGTAGGCGAGATGAGTTCCATTACCAACGATATGGAGAAAAAAGAAAACATTGACATTGCTCTTGGCCCACTTGACCGTGAGTCAGGAGATGTTGTTACACTTAATTCCTTCGATAAGAATGGCAAGAGTCGTGCAATCGGAGCAGATTTATTTGAAGAATTAAATGAAGCAGAATTAAACTCAGAAGATGAAGGATACGCAAAGATCAGGAGAAAACTCGATAAATGGTTATTGCCGGTGCTGTGTGTTACTTACATGCTCCAATTTCTCGACAAATTATCCCTGAATTATGCCTCTGCGTATTCCTTGAAGACAGACTTAAAACTGGTGGGTAAAGACTATAGCAACATTGCTGCAATTTTCAATGCGGGTTACATGGTGGGAACAATACCAGGGAATTGGCTGATTCAAAGGGTCCCAGTGGCTAAGTTTACTGGTATAACTTTGATACTTTGGTCCGGTCTGTTAATTGCTCATATCGGTGCAAGAAACTATGGGGACATGATGGCACTTAGATTTTTGCTCGGTCTCATGGAGGCAGCAATTTCTCCCTCCAACATGATGATATGTGGTATGTTTTATGATAAGCAGGAGCAACCTTTTAGAATGTGTACTTTTCTGTCAATGAATGGTGTAGCAACCGTCGTGGGTGCTTTGCTGGCCTATGGTTTAGGTCATGCTACACATTCATCTTTGAAGCCATGGAAATTAATCTTTTTGGTCATTGGGTTGATGAACTTTGTGTGGTCTTTTCTGTTCCTCTATTTAACACCAGACTCTCCTGAAAATGCCAGGTTTTTAACACACGAGGAAAAGCTCAGGGTGATTAAACGCGTTTCAAGAAATCAGATGGGTATAAAGGATACCAAATTTAAGTTTTACCAGGCATTCGAAGCACTCAAGGATGTCAACGCCTGGATTTTAGCTCTCCTCGGCATGGGATGTGGTGTTATCAATGGAGGAACTTCAAACTTCATATCGTCGTTGATCACAGGTTTTGGGTTTTCTGGTATAAATGCAACGGCATTGCAATTGCCAACTGGTGCTATTGAATTTGTCTGTGTGTTTACTGCAGGTATGCTTGCTATCACCACTAAAAAGAATATTAGAACTATACTACTCTTCTTGCTCTGCATTCCTACATTAGCAGGGCTAATTGGAATTCACGTAATACCGTTGGACAAAAAGTGGGCACTCGTCGGCTGTTGTTGGCTACTTTACATTATTGGGGGCCCAGTGATTATGTGCTGGATTTTGATTAATGTAACGGTTGCAGGATCCTCCAAAATTTCTACCGTAAAAATGATGTGGTTTCTTCTCTACACTGCAGGGAATATCGTGGGTGCTGAGATTTTCTACACTAAAGAAGCTCCTAAATATGCTACTGGTATGAAAGGTTTGATTTCATCATACGCTTGTATGATGTTTCTATCGATAGTGTATTATGTCATGATGCTCTACAGGAATAAATCGAGAGATAAGCGTTTTGGCAAATTAACTCCCGAGTTAGAAAGAGAAGGTATCATCAATGGGTTCAAGGATATGACTGATTTTGAGAATAAGCATTTTAGATATGCATACTAAACCTGGGGAGACTTTTCCGTATTATAATTTTTATTGAGCTTATATTTATGTATATCTATTGATCGAACAGGATGTTCGGGTACATAGGAAGCAGTCTATCACTAAACATAGCAACTTATTTACACAGTATGGTAAGTTTCAAATGCCTGCTATATCTTGAAGTGAGAATTTCATTCTCCCCGTGTTAAGGCAAGATTCAATAGCTAAAAGAATAAATAATTAATCTTTCCTAACATCTGCCCCTACATTCCCGTTCATTCCCACTAAAGCTCATAACCCTAGTGGCAGAGTACGTAGGAGAGTATAGATTTTACAACTTTTGGCCAGGTATTAACAATCGTACTTAGGCTAGTGACACGGCTTTGTTTTCATGAGCACCGCGGTAACGGGATCGAGACGGCACCGGCATCGTCGACACCGCGGTAACGTGGTTTTCAAACTCCGTTGGTTTAATGGCACGGCGCAACCCGATTTTTTGTTTATTTCGAATAGACAGACGCCTTCACACTTGGGGCCATACTTCAAAGATTTCAGCCATTCCCTTTATTCAGCCTAGTCAATGTAAATATTTTAGAAGTGGAAGGGGGTGCTCCTCGGTCCTGTTGCCAGCTGGGCGAAAGAGAAGGGCACGAGTTTAGGATGGGAAGACTTCCAGACACTGGAGTGGATGGCAAAATCAAAGGTTGGCTTGCAATACGTGAAACCATCAACAAAAACCTCTTTTTAAAGAACCATTCATTAGATAATAAATAGAATGTCTTGATGTTCTCTGCTTTCAGAAAATGCATGATGTAATGAAGCAGTCCCCGCTTCCAAGAGGCCCTGTAACATAGGCTACTTGGGTGCTACGTATGTGTCAACTGGAGCGAAGGGGTATATCCGGACTCACACTTAATACACAGTGAAGCTCAATAAGTGCGATATATAAACTCATTGGCCTTGAGAAGAAATCTTCATGTTTAAGACAAGCCAATGGGGCCATTCCCTACTTCGCTCAACAGGCCGAACTAAAAGTACTCATTAATTCTCGACGCCATACACTCGCTGGCTGGCGCTCAACGCTGAGTGTCTTCAAAGACTTTTAGATATGAATAGTAAGAAGCCAAAAGTTCGCATGTAGCTTGCTAAATCCTCAATGAGATGAAATGGAAGCTTCTCATTTTTTTAGCAGTCCTTGATTTGCACAAATTCCAGCCACATCGCTAATCCTTGGAAACATGGAATTTTTCAAGACGTGCATACTTTCCTCGAGCACCGGCTAATAAATAAGAAGCAAGTGTCATGCAGATCACGAGCCGTCCAGTCTTACGAATGCTCTAACTCTTGCGGACTTAAAGAAAGTAAAGCTTAGCCAATAACATGGCAGAACTTACAGCAGCTTTGCGGCGCTAACCCAAGTATTGGCTCCTGTCTCTATAGGCACTTAACACCGTATCGTGTTTTGTTTACGTAGCAACTCTTTCTCGTGGCCATTTTGGAAGGCAAATTTAAATTTTCAGTACATATTGCGTTCGCTGAGAGTATTCGTTTTTCGTTCGGATGATTGAGTTATGATTCAAATCGCCATATATTTCCGCCGCATCGAATTTTTTTCAAAGGATTGTTACCCGCTCATAGCAGCGGCGAATTTTACTCTCAGCCAGAAAACTTGCACGTTTTTGTTTATCATAAAATCAGTAGGCATCGAACAGCTAACTGCAAGTTTTACCGATTTCAAGAAAGCATGCCATGTCAAATGAATTGATCTATTTAACTAATTTTACTATTATAAATAGAGGGCTATTGTCGATTCTTGCCCTGATATGAGAGGCACTCCTCTCATCACAAGGTCCAAGACTTCAAGTAATTGCAGTTGATCAACTTTGTCGAGCATCATGTCGTATTTATTGAAGACAGTCAAATTAGCCACAGGTCCGTCCCTTAAGCTAAAGTCTGGACGTCTAAATGACACGATTTTGAAAACCGCCAACGCCTTTGGCGTTCAGACGAGGTTTGGAAACCTTCCACATGAATTTGGCCTTCGTAGACTAGCAGGCACTCCTGACGATGGAGCCGTCAAGGATTGGTTTGTCAAAGAATGTAACTCTTTGGGATGTCATGTTAAGACTGATGAAATCGGAAATATCTTTGCCACCTTTCCCGGTAAAAACAGAGGGCCTCCTACAGCGATTGGCTCTCACTTAGATACCCAACCAGAGGCAGGTAAATACGACGGTATTCTGGGTGCACTTGCTGCTCTTGAATTGCTGAGAACATTCAAGGAGAACAACTTTGTTCCCAACTACGATGTTTCTGCAATTGTCTGGTTTAATGAAGAAGGTGCCCGTTTTGCTAGATCATGCATGGGCTCGAGTGTCTGGGCCCACACACTTCCTCTGAAGGAGGCTTATGCATACGAATCCATCAATGAGTCTACTCCTCAATCTGTCGAAGATTCATTGCGCAATATTGGCTACATCGGTGAGGCCAAGGCCTCTCACGAAACAAATCCCTTGGCCGCACACTTCGAACTTCACATTGAGCAAGGTCCTATTTTGGAGGAAGAAAAACAACAAATTGGTATTGTAACTGGTGTTCAAGGATACAGATGGGAGAGAGTCACCATTGAGGGAGTGTGTGCACACGCGGGCACAACTCCATGGCGCTCTAGAAAAGATGCCTTATTGATGGCCTCTAGATTTATCATTGCTGCATCTGAAGTTGCAGAGAGAAATGGTGGATTGTTTACCTGCGGAACAATGGAGATAGAACCTTTCTCGGTTAATGTGATTCCAGACAAAGTTAGCTTCACTCTAGATTATAGGCACGAGCAGGATGAGATTATGGAAAAAATTTGCACGGAATCGAGAGAAGAATTCGATAAACTAATCAAGCAAAATAAATCTGGTCCACTAAAGTACACTTCCGAGTTTATCCTTGAATCGAAAGCTATTCATTTTCATCCTGAGGCCATAAAGTGTGTTGCAGATGCTGCCAAGTCTCAATTCGAACAGAAAGACATCAGAGAAATTTGCTCTGGTGCAGGTCACGATTCTTGTAGCACATCAAAGCGTATTCCAACTGCTATGATTTTCATTCCTTCTAAAGATGGTTTATCTCACAATTTCCATGAATATTCTTCGCCAGAAGAGATTGAGAATGGTTTCAAGGTTCTTTTGGAGTCCGTTATTAACTATGACAACTTGAGACAGGAGAGGGGTCGCTGAATCATATATGCACTTATTGTAATTAAATTTAAATATCATCAACATAGGAAAATAAACCTGCTTGTTAACCCGAAACAAATTTCTGGCCCCATAGAATAGTTGTCATTCTCAATCGGCCATTATTCGTGTTATTAGCGCGGTCGCTGATCTAAGCGCGGTGCTTTAACTTTTGGAGCTCAACGCCAAGCCAAGGGTTTTAGCGCGGTGACAGACCTTGGCGCAAAATTGCTAGAGTCAGTGCCGTGGAAACATTCTTGACGGGATGAAGACTTTCAAAAGGTACTCTTTGAACCGGACTGTCACCGTACCGTACCAACAACCTTAGCGCGGTAGCAGCATAGAGCATGTTCTTTTTAATCACGTCACCGCGGTAACTGGCCTTAGCGCGATGGACTGACCCACACAACATTGATACTCATCCTTCGTGAACCGCGGTTTCTTAGATCGCTCGATTATTTTTCTTCAGCGTGATTCCAGTGTAGTTTTTATCTGCTTGTCAGTTGCAGGGCGCTAAGGAACAATGACAAGCACAGGCAGGTTGAGAGATTGGCAGAGAGTATAAGACCATGGAGGAAAACACATAGAACTGTGTTAATATATCCTGCTGGAGAGCCCCAACTAAATCCTCGAATAATAATGACTAGTCAAACATCCACCCAAGAAATTCAATCTATCGGAAATCTAAGTATTCAATCAACGGCCTCCCTTTCTATTCAGTCTGGCAGATTAAATAGAACTATTCTGGAAACTGGAGAGCTCTTCGGTTCAGTTGCTCGCTGGGGAACCAAAGAGCATGAGTTCGGGATGAGAAGACTGGCTGGTACCGAACTGGATGGTCAGATGAGAGATTGGTTTGTCGCGCAGTGCAAATCTTTGGGCTGTAGAATTACCATTGATGAAATTGGTAATATTTTCGCCATTTTCCCGGGTAAAAATGAAGGCAAACCTACAGCGATCGGGTCTCATCTTGATACCCAACCCGAAGCCGGGAAGTATGACGGTATTCTGGGAGTTTTAGCTGGCTTGGAAGTCTTGAGAACTTTCAAAGAAAACAACCACGTCCCTAACTATCCTGTATGCGTTGTATGCTGGTTTAATGAAGAAGGGGCACGTTTTGCTCGTTATTGTATGGGGTCAAGTGTATGGGCAGATAATTTAGGCTTGAAGGAGGCGTACAAAATGGAATCAGTCACAGACAAAATTCCCGAATCAGTCTATGACTCGTTGAAAAATACTGGTTATTTGGGTACAGCACCTGCATCTTACCTC
>JAJMCL010000035.1:0-15598 GCA_030572985.1 Zygotorulaspora danielsina
ATTTGCGAAGTTTACAAATCCCAATCCCCCATAAGGATGTTCAGAGCATCCGGCTGGAATTGGGAACGGTTTTTTGCCCTTGGCTTTGACACTGTCCATGGCCTCTTGCCAGCTCTGTCTAATTCCAATGTCAAAACCGGCAGGGTCAAGTCTAACATCAGCTCCCATAATTCTTGAAAGCTCAATATTACCAACTTTGTCATATACCTCTTCTTTGTAGTCCACCCAGTTTTCTTGAACTAGGACACAGTCCATGCCCAGATGAGCAGCTACCGCGGCAACTTGCCTAGTCTGATTGGATTGAATTCCTCCAATAGAAACAAGCGTGTCATAACCGCCATCCACAGCTTCTGGAATGAGGTATTCGAGCTTTCTAATTTTGTTACCACCGAAAGCTAGTCCACTGTTACAATCTTCTCGTTTTGCGTAGATCTCCACGTCTCCTCCCAAAACTTTGGAAAGGCCTTTCATAGGCGTAATTGGCGAGGGGCCAAAAGTAAGAGGGTAGCGTTTGAAGTTTTCTAGACCCATATTTCGATGCGATGTTTTTTCTGTATACTTGACTTATCCAAATGAAGGAGCATTGTAGAAGATTATCTCGAGGCTTTATAAATGTGATGAAAGAATTTGACACTGATATTAATGTCCGACCATTCGCTTATCTGTCTTAAGCTTCACGATGAGTCGTATCGGTTATACACCCGCATCGCTTCCGCCTGACCCTGTTTCGCGATAAAGGTCGCAGATAAATAGTTGAAATATAAGCCCGATTCAAATATGTGTATAGATACAATCAACCAGGGTATTGTATCTCTCTTTGTGACTATGTATTTTGAATGATAAGAGACAAACGCGGCTCGTAACTTCGAGAAATTGGACGAGCCAAAGCGCTCTCATATCTTTCCGTTCATCAGATAAGAAAGAAAAATCTCGGGTAAATAGCCGATATCTCTCAACAAGACACTAGCTTTTATTTAAAGAGCATCGATTCGGACTTAATCTACCACCAAAGAGTCCATGGATCGGGTAGTTATCCGGAAACGTCTATGCACTGCTCTCTATATTTGAGATGACCAAGTATATAGTTGCATCGCTAAAAATATACAAGTTCTAAGCTGTCACGGTGACAACTAAATGTGATAATTGTCTTTTCGGTCTGAAGATGCAGAAATCAGTCAGTGAAGAAACTTTATTGTTGCCATACTGCAAAGAGGCCAAGTATGTCATCCAAATCAATTCAAGGTCAGAGAAACTCTACGTTCTAATTTCATTGTACGTTGGAGTTTTGCTCGCTGCTCTTGATGGAACTGTTGTTGCCTCGCTTCTCTCGCATATAGCATCCGAACTGGAAAACTTGTCTTTTGCACCATGGATCGCTAGTTCATACATGATTTTAAGTACGGCTTTCCAACCTCTTTTTGGTAAATTAAGTGATATTTTTGGCAGAAGACGCTGTCTACTCGCATGCCACAGTCTCTTTGCAATTGGGAGTCTGATCTCAGGATTTTCTCATGGAATAGGTTTTTTGATTATGGGTAGGTGCATACAGGGAGTAGGTGGCGGAGGCTTAATTGCCTTAAGTAGCATTGTTGTCAGCGATATAACCCCGTTACGTGAGCGGGGAGTATACCAAGGAATAGGAAATATATCATTTGGAGTCGGAGCATCCTTAGGCGGAAGCATTGGAGGCATAATTAGTGATAAGTTTGGTTGGAGGTATGCATTTCTAGGTCAAGTTACGATTTCTTTTGTAGCCATGTTGCTTGTATACCTGAAACTAGACGAAACCAATACAGGGAAAATGGAGAATATGTTATCCCAACTGAAACGGGTTGACTTTTTGGGCAGCTTCTCTTTGCTTGGATCCTTTATCTTTTTCTTTTTGGCTTTAAACCTTGGAGGAACCTACATACCTTGGAGAAGCCCACAGATGGGAGGTATACTTCTGTTATCAGTTATTCTTTTTCTTTGCTTCTTGAGAACAGAGCTGCAAGATCCAAAAAAGGCAATAATTCCATTGAACCTATTTAAAAATGCGACGGTATGCCTATGTGCTATTCTATGCTTGATTTCTTCCATGGCTGCATACTCATATATTTTCCATCTTCCTATTTATGTAGAAGTTGTTTTGGGGAAAAGTGCTTCATCTTCAGGAATAATTTTGGCTATAAATTTTATAGGTGTTATGCTCGGATCTCTCGGATCTGGGATAATGATAAGGGAAACTGGCAACTATAAGGTTCTATTATTCTTAAGTGGACTACTGTATGTTACAGACTGTGGAGCGTTATACACATTTGATATAACAACACCGACAAAAACGCAGGCGGCCATTGTTTGTTGCTTAGGGCTTGGATACTCTAGTATTATAACGGTTGCATTGGTTGCGCTTATGTCATCTGTACCAACTAATCTTCAGGCAATCAGCAGCTCTATCTTATATGCTTCCCGTGGATTTGGTTCAACGGCGGGAGTAGCAATATCTTCTTCGATATTTGCAAACTCTCTTCGATTTTTCCTTAACAATTTCATAACTGGACCAGAACGAAAGAGAATAATCGAACTAGCTTTAAGCTCTTCAGACGCAGTAAAAAGTTTTCCAGATCATTACAAAGTGCAGGCGATTCAAAGCTACATGTCCTCTCTCAGGATGGTTTTTTTATTTATATTGACCTTATCAGCTCTTATTTGGCTAGTCTCTATACCGCTGAAACAACACCACTTGGATCGAGATATTAAAACTTATGAGGAAGCATGATATGCCTGCCAGCACAAATTAGTCGTTTCAATGACTATCAAAGGTTAATCTCGGGGTTTGTTTTAAATTGAAAGAGCCATCACGTAAGATTAAGGTCATTTCAAGGATAGATGCGATTAATGCAGTCTAAAAGTTCCGATCCTCTATTTACTAACAATACATAGGGGTGAGTAGCGAGTGAGTTTTAGCGCGAACTGAAATCAAGAGACTACAGTATTTGGACTAAAAGGAGATTTAAAGTAGTTTACTAATAATAGATAGAAATTCACTTATCCAATTAATTTACCTCATGCAGCTAAGTCATAGCAATATAAAGGAATGATATGAGGAAAACAAAAGGATCAAACTTGGAGATTATTTCGCTCCTTAAAAATAATTCTGAAAAGAATCTATTTTGAATGTTTAAAAAATGTCTTATCAACAAATTGAGAAAACTATAATGCTGAATTCGGGGCGCTAACGACAATAAATCATTGAAGCAAGATCTATAAGAATTACTGGTGTACTCGTCAGATTATTAATTGCAGGTTAGACACTCAAATGATGGTCGGATAGGTTAACTGTACCTATTTGACGTGAAACTATCTTCCATCTGAGTAATCTATCTTTTCCCTTCTTCTGAAAAGATTAACAATTTTAAAAATTCTCCATTGAATCTTGCTTTGAAATCACGTCACTAATTGCTTTTCTATATAGATCTCAATCTTTTGGAGATAGAAATGTATAATGGATAGACCGGAAAACTGGAAATAATTCATCAAGCCGTTACGTTCGTACTAGAAAATACGAATCAATATTTATATATCACCTGGTAAACTTTGAATCGGTGCTCTGAGGATTTTTTTTCTCATTAGGATGAGATAAAGAATGACTTCAATAACAATATTCCTGCCATCAAATCCTAAGGTCACGTGCCATGTGGAGTACCTGCTCGTGCATGAGTTTCTTATAATTTCAGTTGTAGTTTAAGCGGCCTTCGTTCAGAGAGACGCCACCCCACATTTGGAGATATGGTCACACAGAGAAAGATCGTAATAGTAGAGCATAACAAGTGTCGTAAAAAGTAAGAGACGCGTCAAGTTCCTCTTTGAAAGTTCTAGTAGTATATGAGGTATTCTTACCTGCAATAGGGCTCCTCAGTGGATTAAATTATAAGGATAATGTTTCACATAGATCACTATTCACCGAAGACATTAAAAAAAAAAATCGCATTAGTTTATACATTCTCTCATAGGAAGCCTCTAAGTGACTTAATCCCAAAATCATGTTACGGCATAAATATAGTTTGACTTAGCTCAAAAATGATTCAAGACCTGTAGAACAATGTAAAGTCAAAATTGAACCTTTTTAGAAATATAAAACAACAAAAAGTCTCTCTTTACAACTGTTTAACTTTTGTGGCTAAAAGCTATGTTGACTAGTGATACAACGATACCAAAAACAGTTAAGCCATCGGAAACATATAACGCTACGCGGATACTACTCAACGTAACCTCAAGACTGTTTGTTATTACCGAATACCTTATAGCCACTCCAGCCACCCCTAAACCTAAAGATATAGAGTAGTTAACGACTGTGGCAATAAGAGAAGCAGAAACATCTTGATATTCTCTGGAGACAGCATCGTTCAAGAGTAAGCTTGCGGCTGGGAAGGCTACATCAACTTCAAATGGTGCGATTATTGCTGCAACAAATGTAGAAGCCCAGTAGGATTCTATGACGGGAACAGTGGCTAACAGAATTGATGGAATGAGAAATCCAATCAATGCGATTAGTATTAAAAATTTTGTAGCAACTTTTCTTTGAAATAAGAAGCCGGTTGTAGCTGCAGCACATATTCCAGCAGCAGCGACTGGAGAAAATTGCCCCCTCCCCCCGCTTCCAAAGGAGTGCTTTTTCTAACAACTAAAAGGAATTGTCGATAGAAATAGAACCAAACTCCAAATGCTTCGAATCCACATGTAACACAAATTAGAATGATAATAATTTACGGAGACATTTCTTTAAGTGGAACGAGGGGATCAATTGCCCGAAATTCGAATAAAACGAACGCACATATACTTCATGTCCTCAAAATCAATAAAATGTAGACGCTCGGTTCATTCCATCCGCAAGCCGGAACTTGATTCCAAGCAACATTGAGCAGTATCAAATCCATAACGCCTGTTAGACATCCCATGATGTCAAAATTGCGAAATGATTTTCTACTTGAAAACTGTTCATCCTTAGGGATTATGAAGAAACTTGAAACTGTGAGTGAAAAGCAGACGATAGCCATTGACCAATATATCCAAGCCCACTTAGAACAAAGCTGTCCAAAATTTGCAGCAAAAGTGGAGCCGACAACAAAACCAAGCGGTGTGGAAGCACCAAAAGCGGCAAATGCAAATGTTTTGCATAGACCTGAAGCATAAGTTCTGCCTAATATTGCTATTGCTAGTCAGTTGGGTAGTAAAAAAGCTGAGCCAACACCTTGTAAGCCTCGACAAACGTAAAAAAAATTGGTGAACGCTTTGAATAATAACTAAAACCTTTAATTAAAGACCACAGAGTAAGCCAAAAATATCCAAAAAGAAATACACGCTTATGGCCAAGCATATCACCTAATTTACCTCCGATTATAATGAGAGTTCCAGAGGTTATGCTGAAGGAGGCTATCGCCCAACTTAATTAAGCATGATCACTTTCGGGAATTTCAAAATAGTTACCCACTATTTGAATTGATGACAATCCTTGACTTACGCCAACTTGAGTAATGAACTATGCAGATACGACTATGAAAATGAAGAAAAGTTCATGTAGAATAGAAAAAAACTGTATTTTATTTGTGTCTAACTGCTCGCTCTCTTGGCTTCTAAAACTCGCTTCCACGTTCGAAGTTTTGAAATTCTGAATCCCTAATATACTTGCCGCTGATTCCATTCTCACTGGCTAGATGCTACTGTTAATGACGGGTTTTTGGGGATAACAGCTGGACTGAATGCATCTTTTATGCGACTTATAACTCCGCTCTGTGCATGCTTTATATTCATGTAGTTAATATTGAATCAGTTAAAGGTAAATTGGAGCTCAGTTGAATGATGTGATTTCTAATCAATACCAAACATTGTGTGGCGGTGGCCCTCATGCCTAGTAAATAAGGATTCTTTCTTAAAGCCCATACTTATCATTATGAAGAATTGGAGCCCATCTTTTTCACACAAAAAAAAAAAAATTAGAGCCCATTCTTTTTCTAAACTTATATATTGATTGAGGCCCTCGACTGCTGACATTGCTCTTTTCTTAGAGAGTCTCTTCATGTGATATAACAGCTATAAAAAGAAGACAAATGATAATGTTAATATAGAATACTCTGATATGGATTGAATTTTTGTGTAGTTTTTTTATAATTCCAATTATCTAAATTCAATCAACAAGATTGTAGTTCGCCAGTTTTCAAGTCTCTATCCAAAGAAAATAAATAGAAGAATGAATAGTTTTGAAGAAAAGAACATCGTCGCTCCCAAATTTAGTAAAATTCATATTAGAGATAATGTTAAGATTTGCTATCGCACGGCAGGAAACCCTGATCACCCAAAATTGCTATTGATCCATGGCTTTCCAACGTCGTCAAACATGTTTAGAAATCTGATCCCTTTAATCGCATCAAACTTCTATGTTATTGCACCTGATTTACCAGGTTTTGGATTTTCTGAATATCCTCACGACTATAATTTCACCTTTGAAAACTTAACAGAATCCATCCGGCAATTTATGGATGTCTTAAATATCTCAAGATATTCCCTCTACGTATTTGACTATGGTTCACCCGTGGGATTTCGCTTAGCGATGCAAAATCCTTCCAGTATCACTGGCATTGTTGTACAAAATGGAAACATTTACAAGGTTGGTATTGATGACAGATTTTGGGCACCAATTAAAGACTATTGGGGTAATGAGCAAACTAGTCCGGCATATATTCAAGCCTTTACCGAGTTTCTCCAAGATGAAAAAAATGTCATTTCCCAGTATACGGGAGGTGTGGAGCATCCCGATTCTGTCGATCCCGCAAGCTACACACTAGACATATCATTGCTTGGACGTCCTGAACAAGCTAACATTCAAATCAAGCTCTTTCACGACTACAGAACAAACATTGAACTTTACCCTGACTTTCAATGCTATTTGAGAAATGCTAATATCCCTGTCTTAGTCACTTGGGGCAAAAATGATACTATTTTCACCGTTGAGGGGGCTGAATCCTTCAAAAAGGATGTGAAAAATTTGAAAGTAGTTTACTATGAAAGCGGCCACTTTGCTCTGGAAACTCACGTAGCAGAAATTGCGAGCGAAATAACTGATTACTTTTACAACCAGATCGTTTAGCAGATGTGACAACATTGTAACCTGTTTTTTTTTTTTTTTGCATTCAGGATGTAACTTTTTTTCTCGTTGCGTTTAGCCATTAATGTCTTTTTACGTATCCGTTAATAATCTTTCTTTAAATATTAATTTCATTTGAGCCAGCTACCAGATCCTTGAATGGACGTCTACATTCTAAAATGATTGTAGTTTTGTGAGTTTGAAAGCTTTCAAAAAGACAACAAGACAAAACTCTTCCCCAGCAAATTGTCTAGCGATTTTGAAAATTTCTCTAGGTGCTTGCCATCTAACAAAAAAGCGATTGACCAATTTTCAGAACAGTTTGCTTTGTTCTTGGTTAATGAGGTAGCATTCCATAGTAGTGATAACTAAACCAAACATCTTGATATTTCAAACGAGTTCTGTCATTTTGAATCTTTTGTAGTATTATCAAAGGTCGAGAAATATAAATTTTCCGGTATAAATGTATGTTTCCAATCATAATGTGCTATCAATTGCGCTGGAGAATCAAAAGAGATCAGTTTATTACAGGAATCAGCTTTGCAAACAAAAGTGCCCCACTTCATATCATTATCGTTACTGTTCTCTGGTGCGATATCCATAAAGTATTCCTCAAAAGGCTTCTCTTTTTCGTTTGATAACTTATGTGGTGTCAAACCAGGAATGATCGGACTCATTATATGAAAATCTAGCATATGCTCAGTCATGGCCTTCTCGGACGGAAACCGATGATTACAATTAACATATGGGCATTTTGATCCGTTCATCAATGTATTAAGACCAGGAATGTCACCTATGCGTGATGAAGGGTTCTCAGAAACAGTATTCAAAGGATGTAAGTTAGAATCTGAGCTTTCAAAAATTATATCGCTTAGCTCGTGAGTTTTCTCATGTCTAGCTAGTTGTTCGTTACAAAACCTTTGCTGCAAATTGCGCAGGTAATCGGCTTCTCCTCTGAATGCGTCCATAAATGTGCTTTAAGATGACTATTTCTAAAAAATGTTTTGTGACAACAAGCATGCGGGCAACAAAATGGTCTTTCACTATTATGAGTTAGAACGTGTTGCCTCAGCAAACATGGTCTTGAGTACCTCTTCTCACATGCACGCAATGGGCAAATGTATTTCTTAATACGTCGTTCCGTCATCATTCATGATCAGTATTCCGATGGATATTGATCATCTTTTCGCTGATTTGAGATTATATATATCACGCTTTTTATCTGGTCTAGAGTATAAATGTCAAGTATATGGGGAGGCAGGGCTGGGCGCAAAAAGGTGGCCTTTTTAAAAAGCGGTAACGATTGACAGAAAAAAAGAAAGCAAAGAATTATATAAAGGATAACCCCATATGATGACGCTGCATTCAACTTGGCAACAGCTAATGAAAAAGCGCTTTTATGGGTTATGCACATCAGTTAGCTAATCTAACGGATGCGTAATTTCATCTGCTGCCATAACATGACAAGAATAATGTGATGATAAAAAGTCCTCAGCGCTTACAAAGAAATTCGTGAGGTTATACCATCCAATGGGAAATAAAAACAATGATTGACAACACTTTCAAACTACTTACAAACAAAAAGGTCACTATTGGCCCTGCTGAAGTACAGGTTTATCATAGTAATGAGAACCCGGAGGTAGATACAAGGCAGAAACAAGGAAGAGATTGGGATCTCATTTTTTATCAAGACAACAACGAAAATCAATCCTTCTGAAGCTGAATTGACGATGTTTATGAGACGTCAAAAGATCTGTCGGTTTTTGCGGATTGCGGCTTTAATAATCAGCTATTAATGAATTTTCAACATCCAACTGGCACTCGCATGCTTTATTCGGCTAGACCACCATGCATCAAAATCCAGCTGTACTAGCACAAAGAACGCAAATAGCCTTCCCTTTGAAAAGGTAAAAAATATCGTTAAATACTGCTCTATCTTTGACTGGAAGCGCTATCTGGCAAAATAATCATACTAGGTTTTTGCAAAAAAAATTGGTGAAAAGTAATAAGCTCCCAGTTCCATCACCGTGAATTGCAGCTCCATCATATTCATGTAAATTTTGGGCCCTGACAAATAGAGACGTTTAGTTCAAATGCAATTCAAACACCCACCATAGAAGCATTTCTAGAAATTCATTCTGATAAAATTGATGTAAACTGGATAAAACACATTAAAAGTAAGAAATAGGCTCGCAGTAAATGATGAAGATAAAAATCTTTTGAACTTCCCGGCCACTCATTTTTTGAAGCCAATGTGTATAGAAATATAGAATGAGTGTTCATCCATATCCAAGGTTTTCATGGAATCAAGATTTAGGAATAGGCTAGCCTCTGCGGCTAGCCGGTCAGGTTCACTTATTGGTAAAAAAGAAAATCTCTGACGTAAGTCAAAAGGGTTACGTGAGACATTCTGAGGACCACGCATTACAAATGTTTAAAATACAAAAAAAGTCAACACATTTGGTTCCATCATAATAAATAGAATATGCTGTATTCATCCATTTCGCAAACATTTAGGGCAGTTCGGGTGGTTGCATTCGCAGGGGTTTCTCTTACGAGATTAGAAACGCTGGGGCAACTCAATATTTTTGTATCAAGGAAAAGAGAAGCATAAAAGGTGGATCAAAAATATTCTCTTAAAAGAATGGCAAGTTCAAACCCTTCAGCATGATTTATCATTTTTTGAGGTTCGACAAGTTTTGTTAATGTTCGCCTAAGTAGAGGGAGGGCCAAAACTGTTCTAAAAGCTATTCTTCATCTGCTTTTTCTTTGTATATTAAAATAAAAATCTGTTCCTTTTATAAAAGACTACGGCTAATTAAAATGCCAATCACAATGCTGCTCCCAGGCAAAGGCAGCAGTGTAAATTGTCGCTTCATCGAAATATCTGCCAATTATCTGCATACCGACTGGAAGTTTATTCGAAGGGCACTCCTTCGCTGGCAAAAAACCTATTGGTAAATTTAGAGCAGGATGTCCAGAAATATTAAAAGGACATGAATTAGTATTAATTCCGAAAGTACTAGCGACTCTGGATCTTGGAGAACCCTCCCGAGGACCATGGGCTGGAGCAACGAATGGAGTCGTGGGTGCTACCAGTAGATCAACTTTTGACAAAGCTTTATTGTACTCAGATCGAAGCTTCAATACCAAATTAGTGGCTTTTGCAAAGATCCCTGGAAATTGCTCCTCAAAGTACAAGCCGTTGATGATACTGTTTCTGACATTAACGGGCGCTTTGGAAAAGAATTTCTCGCCCAATGGATAAGTGTGTTTAAAAAACTCTGGATCTGTGTACAGTCGTCTTCCGCTAGCGCCGCCAAGTCTACTATGTAACCCTGAAATTCTTTCAACAACGGACCAGATTTCCGGGGCTTGGGCATGCATTGGAACGGAAACTTCCACAATGTTGTATCCAAGATCCTTAAATTTTTCTATAGCGGCTAGCAGCTTTTCTTTCATCGATGCTTCTAGGAAGGGATTCTCAAATGCCTCTTTCAAAATCCCAATATTTAGCTGGCGAGGCTCTTTGAATTCATAACTCAGTGTTTTAGGAACAGCAGCCTGGCGGTCGTCAAAGAAATCTTCACCAGCCAATACTTGTAACATTTTAACATTATCCTCAACCGTCTTCGTCATTGGTCCAACATGATCTAACGTATACTCATTGCTGGTGATGCCAGTATAGGGTATTAGTCCAAAAGTTGGCTTAAGGCCAACTAAGCCACACATAGCTGCTGGAATCCTTATACTTCCTCCCTGATCTGCGCCCAGAGCCATGTCGGCTTCACCGGAGGCCACAATCGCAGCGGATCCGGAACTGCTACCACCAGCAGATCTGCCATGTAAGTATGGGTTGTGTACATTTCCAAGGCAAGAGGTATGGCTTCCAGTAAATGCACATAGCTGTTCGCAATTTGAAGTTCCGACAATCTTAGCACCTGCCTCCAAAAGACGTGTCACCACTGTGGCATCAGCTGAAGGAGTCCATGGGGTCCAACAGTCAGTACCCATGATTTGAGGAATACCTGCAATACCAATACAGTCTTTAATACAAATAGAGACTCCAGATAGTGGTCCATTGTTTATCTGTATGTCTTGTAAATCAAACTTGTATACCCACGCTCCAAGTCTGTCTTTTGCCATTACAGCTTCAACATCTTTTCTTGGAAATCGCTTTAAATCTGTAGTGGGCTTGAAATCATCCATTGATTCAACTACTTTAGCAGTTTCATGAGCAGCAGCTAGGAAACTGTGAAAGTCCGTTTCTTCTCCTGGAAACAGTGACACATTAAGCTTTTTGAGCTGAGTATTTACGGTTTCTTCTGTGACTGGATTGTCATCTGAAACTTTAAATGATACAATTGACATTTTAGACCTTATTCACCATTGGGTTCCTAGCTGACAATGTAAGATGTTCATATTTGTCAAATTATAGCTGGCTTTATCTAAGACATTCTGGCTGAGTTAAGAAATCTGTCACGCATTGTTATCGTTGTAAAGTCAGAAGAACGTGGGCAAAGAAGCTCGGGGTTTTCTTAAGAAAAAAGATAGCACTGATAAGGGTCGGCTTCGGCGAAGGGCTGCCTACCGAAAAATGATAACATCAGTGATAGAGAACCCGACGAATGCTACCTGCTGCAGAAAGGGGCTATAGTTATGATGAGTAATTTCAAAACTAAACATACTTGCAAAACAGTTACACAATGAACCCAATTATGACATATCTCGAATATGTGCTCCTTATCGCATTCATCTCAGCTATTTCAATCTAACATAACAGTTTTCCACAGAGCCCTATCCCCGAATCTAAAATACTTATGCCTTAACTTCTATGATAAGAGTATAGAAATTAGCGGTGCATACCTTGCGCTCCTAGCATATTATCCACAACAACAATAAAATTGGCGATCCTCCAAAACCTTAAACTTGAAAGACCCGTGATGGCCTTGACTCTTCACAAAATTCCAACTGATAAGATAAGCAGCTCGGAAGCAGCGCCAAGATATGATATCCGAAAAACATTTCGGAAGCAGTGCCAAGATATGATATCCGAAATAAATATTTCGGAAGCTCGGTAAAATAATGATACCGAAGATAAGGTTTTTCGAAGGCAAGACTTGATCATTAATGATACCGAAGATAAGATTTTTCGAAGGCAAGACTTGATCATTAATGATAGAGCTGATTTACATATTACATATATTATACGCTTATTTGTGCTACCTGAACCCAAACTAAAATATGGGAATCCAAATATCGGCAACCTAATCATCTCATACAATGGTTCAAGTGTTAGACGCGGGTTACGGTTATGGCTTTGTTGTAGGCCTTGGCGCCGCTTTTGCCTTTATTATGATCTTTGTCACCAGGGTCTTGACTAAATATATGGGTGAGGTACAGGATTCAGAACATTTCTCGACAGCTTCGCGTGCTGTCAAATCGGGCCTAATATCTTCCGCAGTGGTATCTTCATGGTGTTGGCCCGGTACTCTTCTTTCCTCCTGCGTGTATACTTACAGATATGGAGTGGCTGGTGGCTACTGGTATGGGATTAGTGGTATTAGTCACTCGATGCTTTTTACACTTGTAGCTTTACAAATGAAGAGAAAGGCTACCGGTGCACATACCATTGTTGAAATTGTAAAGGCACGTTTTGGAAAAGGAGCTCATTGTGTGTATCTATTTTATTCTTGTGGCACAAACACTATAATTGCTAGCATGCTTTTACTAGGTTGTTCACAAGCATTTGCTCACATTGCTGATATTCACATCGTGGCTTGCGCCTTTTTATTCCCTGTTAGTGTAGCTGCTTATACGATGCTGGGTGGGCTCAAGAGTACCTTTTTAAGCGATTGGATACATACAGTTATCATTTACTTGGTTATTATCTGCTCTCTCCTCGTCTGTTACACTACCTCTAGTTATATTGGCTCTACAAGCAAAATGTGGGATCTCCTTCAAGAAGTTTCGAAAACACATCCTTCAGCAGGACATGAAGGTAGTTATCTGACTTTCGCTAATAAGAGTCTTGTGATGCTTGCTTGGAGTCAGATCATGAGTGGCTGGGCAACAGTTTTTGCGGACCCATCCTATGGCCAGAAAGCTATTGCTGCCAAGCCTATGTCTACTATCTCCGGTTATGTTATTGGTTCCTTATGCTGGTTTATCATTCCTTGGAGTTTCGGGCTTGGAACAGCCCTTGCTGCTTTGGCCCTCACTAACAACCCTGTTTCTCTAACATACCCTAATGTCATATCTACAGAGGAAGTGAACATGGGAATGCCGCTCCTTTATGGTCTTTATGCACTTATGGGCAAATCTGGAGCTGCCGCAGGTATTTTGGTTCTATTTATGTCATGCACGTCGTCTCTCTCTGCTGAACTTGTTTCCTTCTCTTCTGTCATGACCTATGACGTTTTCAGATCCTACATCAGGCCTAATGCAACTGGAAAGCAGCTTGTCAGAGTATCTCATATATTTGTGGTTTTATTTGCCCTGTTTGTTGCCGGATTGACTGTTATGTTCAACTATATTGGAATCACAATTTCATGGATTTTAACCTTCATTGGTATTCTTTTGGGCGCAGCTCCTGTAGGTATTACTCTCACTTTGTTCTGGCCAAAAATGAGCAGATATTGCTTTTACGTGGCAATGCCATTAGGATCACTTACAGGTATCGGGTGCTGGTTAGGAGCTTGTAAACATTTTTACGGCGCCATAAACAAGAACAACCTTTCTCTTGTCAATTCCACTATTATTGGTAACTTCTCAACCTTTGGAGCGACGGTTCTTTACTGCATTATCGTCAGCTTCTTTTTTAAAGATGAGAATTCGTTAGACAATCTTGACGAAAAGTTTTTAATTGGAGATGATGCAACAGTCCAGGAGAGGAAGTTAATGCAATTAGATGAAGAAACAAAGGCTAAGCTCGACAGGATTTTTAAGTGGGCTGCAATTGGTGTATTCGCTATTTGGTTAGCGTTTACATTTGTGCTTCCATTTCCCATGTATGGTCAGAAATATATCATGTCAAAGTCGTTTTTCAGGGGCTGGGTAGTTGTCAGCATTATCTGGCTTTTCGTTGCTTTTCTCTATATTACATTTTATCCAATCTATGAGAGTAGATCAGTTTTATATCACTTCTATCGGAAAATTACCGGTAAAGAAGAGAAAGTTGAAGTTGAATTTTTGTATGGAAATGATGTTCAACATGGTTCCTCTGAAGAGGTAGAGAAAGCTTCAGTAGCTGAAGCCATTACTGAAAAAGTCGCAGACTGAGATCTAAAAATATAGATTCGTTATTACCCCTTTCCTCTTTTAATCATTCTCTGAAGTGCTTTCTCCTACATAATTAATAACATTTTTCCTATGTCTGTGCTAAACTTAGATGATGAACATTTTGTAAGTTTTTAATTACCCTTTTCTCATTAGACAGTTAATTGTATACCACAGTAGAGGAGCCCGGAGATACCTCAAGCAAACGCTGATTCAGACGTGAATGAATTACTTATAATTTAAAAGTAAAATTTATAGAAGGATATTTGGTATCAAAAAAGTGACGATTTCTTATCTGTTCAAGTCTACATCATCTTAGTAACATTATAATTTGAGGAGCGGTATGCTAGGCTCTCATCTACTGATATCATCTCACCTGATCTATCGAAATCAAATTAGCACTATAAAACCTCTTTGAGTTGGGTGGTACTGCGGAATCCGGAATTTTTTGAGCTTTCATGCCGGAATTTAAGGCACGAGAGCATAAAGAGGGTTTGACATACGACAAATTCCATAGGCGCTATAAGTCGGTTTTTTTATGTGATTTAAATAACCAACAATTGTAATTACATTAGTCATTTTTCCACATTCGAAGTTCATACATGAAGCAGTTTATAAAAACTATTCAAAGGCTTGTTGATCTGTTAGCCACAGACCTTTCTTCTGGAAAATGCTCTCAGTATAAGTCTACTTATGTTCACGCCCCAAAGAGCTTGGTCTGGTACAAACTCTAATTATCAAGAGGGACTCGCCCTTATGACTTCTAGAAGTCATGTATCTAGTTCCAGATATCACAGCACAGCATACCCAATCACTATATGATTCCTAGGAGCCTACTAGAATCAAGTAGTTGGATATATGATCCGTGCTCTAGTGATCGTTATACTGCCAAGCCAACCACGTGCTCAGAAGTTTGCTGGGTCAACCGTACCGTTTGTTGAGGAGTCTGTTGCGCCAGCACTGCTAAGCAACAACCCTTGCAAATACGTCGTATTAGTAATGCAATTGCCAAGAATATTCAAATACATATCGACTATGCCAGGCTCACCGGAGTCAATGATACTTCTGATGTCTTCTTAAAACTTGAGATACCAGTCCGTATTGTTGGTCTGTCAATATGGAGATGCTCGGTAAAGCTAACAAATACTGTTAATCGCGAGAATAGCTTCCCCCTCCCCCGTAATTTTAGACTACATTATT
>JAJMCL010000036.1:0-15202 GCA_030572985.1 Zygotorulaspora danielsina
CTTACTCCACCGGAACTGTTACTTCAACTGGTTCCAACGGATCTCCTACACCGATTGTTGTTTACTACGTCGAGACACCCGCCTTTGAAAGTATTGCTTACTCTGGATGGAGTGGTTCTGTAACCTCTACCTACTCTACAGGAACTGTAACTTCGACTGGAGACAACGGGTCACCTACGCCTGTTGTTGTCTACTATGTGGAAACTCCAAGCACTGCTTCCAATATTTTCCCTACCGTGTCTTCAAAGTCAACAATTTATTCAGAATGGACAAATTCGTTTACGTCGACAGTGTCTACCGGGACAACGTTTGCAACGGGCGCCGATGGTTCATCTACTGCTGTTGCTGTTTACTATGTGGAAACTCCTTCAGCGTTCCACTACAGCAATAAAACAAGTAGCAGTGCAGCATCGCAAACTCTGACCCCCATACTAACCAGTTCAGTAACAAGCTCCCACGCACAAACTGAGAGTTTCTCTTCACAATTACCTGGCAGCATTGTTTCTTCCAGTTTCTCGAAGCTCGATAGTTCAGCATCTACAAACGAGTTCTCAGGAACAGAGTCGACTCAAGGAACAACTGGGCACTTTTCTACTGTCACTTTGACCTCAAATGGCATTGTTTCTCAATATACAACAACCTGCCCAGAGAGCACTGATAAGCTGTCCATCAGAACCGTTTCCACGACCTTCAATGGTGTGACTACCGTTTACACAACGACCTGTCCTGAGAGCAACACCGGCTCAACATATAGTGGTTCAGAGAATACCCAGCAAACAGCAAGTCCAGCGACTTCAGCGACATCCTGTGAGACATGTTTCTCCTCCGTAAGTGGTAAAAATACTGAAGCTTCGTCAACTCTGAATGCAGGAAACAATGTGGCTTCTTCAGCCGCGAATGCAGGAAACAATGCAGCCTCTTCAACTACGAATGCAGGAAACAATGCGGCGTCTTCATCAGCAAATACAGAGAACAATACCGCCTCTTCATCAGCGAATGCAGGGAACAATGCAGCCTCTGCAACTACGAATGCAGGGAACAATGCAGCCTCTGCAACTACGAATGAAGGGAACAACGCAGCCTATCCAACCACGAATCCAGGGAACAGTATGGCCTCTTCAGCTGTTAATGGAGGGAACAATATGGCTTCTCCAACTAGGAATGGAGGGAACAGTGAAGCCTCCTCAACTTTGAATGCCAGCTTCAACACTCCTTCCACCAAATCAACTTCGACATTGCCGGTTATTGAGACAACTTCTTACGAAGGGCAATATTCTTCTGCAACGCCTTTATCCGCATATTCAATGTCTGTCTCAGCTGGTGAATCATCTGCCTTGATTAGCACGTATGCAGGTGCCGCAGCCCATTCTTTTGCAAACTCAGTGATGATTTTCATCGCAGCTTTACCGTTCGTTTTTTTCTAATTTGATACCCAAATATGTATATGATTAGCAGTCCTCTTTTAGACATTAGAATATAAGTACTTTTCTTTTCTTAAATGATACGTTGATTTAATTTGCGTCAGTTTTGAAGGGAAAGATTATGAGTAGAAAACGTCAATCATACTTGATGAGAAATATAATCTTCCACAGAGTGGCAATCCTTTCTGCTCCTCTCCGAAACAAAGACCAAAGTAAAAAGGAGAAATTTAGCAGAGTACATTAAACTGCCTTATGCGCTAGATTTTTATTGATCCCTTTTAAAAAGCAAACTGTTAATAGAAGTCAGTTCGCGCCCAAGTGGTTGATCTGACATTATGTGCCTTCGATAAGGCCTCGAGAATAGCACCTAATATATTGTAGCTGCGCTAGATAACTGTAAACTTTATCGTGCATTTCCCCACAAAGAATTCGGTGATAGTTTACTCTGAGTTGTTTGTCTATTACTGGACAGCATTAGTAGGCTTTCGAAAAGATTCCTCTTTTCGAATCTAGAAAGGACTTCCTGTCAAGTTAGAATTGGTCCTTAGATATACTTGTCGATCATTCAAGATACTTGAATAGCAACTTCGCTATAAGAGGTGTGGAGACATCAGGAAAAGCTTCTTAAAGCATATTCAATAATCCTGAGTTTTGTTTAAATAAGAATTCATATTGTCTTTGCCAGTTTTTCTGCTAAAAGAAATGTAAGAAAAAGGTATTAGGGGCTTCAGTAAAAAGAGAGAATGCTACTTTGTGTTAAGCCTCAAAGCGTTTACGCTGTAGTTGCCAAAACAAATTAACTTGGAACAGGTGTCAGTGTTTCTTGAGAATTCAAAAGCCTCGGGCAATAATGCGGTCCCGTTTAAAAAAATTGAGCTTTTCTGTAGTTTTTTTACATGATGTTTTTGTTATAAGGTATATCATAGATTGAACTTAATGCAGGTGCTTACACATTCTATTTTATTGAAACAATAGGAAAGGTCAATGGCTGTATTCATTTCAGGGGCGAACGGGTTTATTGCCTTGCACATTGTTAATGATCTATTGGAGTCAGGATACACGGTGATCGGTTCCGTGAGATCACAAGAAAAGGCTGATAAGTTGCATCGACAGTTCCAAAATGCGAACTTATCCCTTGTAATTGTCAAAGATATATCCACACCGGACGCATTTGATGAGGTATTCCGTAATCATGGAATAGACATCAAGGTGGTATTGCATACAGCTTCTCCATTTTATTACGATACTGATAATTATGAACAGGATATTTTGAACCCAGCAGTAAACGGAACTAAAGCCATTTTAGAAGCAATAAAAAAATATGGTTCTAAATCTGTAGAACGTGTTGTTATCACATCTTCTGATGCAGCAGTTGCGAGCTTCAAAGATGACAACAATCCTAACAACGTCCTTACGGAAAGCTCCTGGAATACGATTAGTTGGGAAGAAGCAAGAGAGAACTCTGAAAATGCATATTATGGCTCAAAAACGTTTGCTGAAAGAACAGCATGGGATTTTTTGAAGGAAAACGGAAACAATGTCAAATTTAAATTGTCAACTGTAAATCCGGTTTGGGTTTTCGGGCCGCAAATGTTTGATGAGGATGCATATGGACATTTGAACACTTCTTGCCAATACATCAATGACCTTCTGCATTGCACGTTAGAAAATGAGCTCGATATGGGTATTGCTGGAGGATACGTTGACGTTCGTGACGTATCGAAAGCGCACATGGTTGCTTTTCAAAAGGAAGCATCAATTGGCCAAAGGCTTGTTCTATGTGCAGGTAGATTTAGTTTATGGAATATTAAAGATATTCTTGTCGACAAATTTCCTGGACTGGAATCGCACTTTTCCGAAGCCAATACTGAGCAAAATGCTAAAATTTTACGCTCCTTGGCCAAATTCGACTATGCCAATACCAACAAAATCCTTGATTTTGAGTTTAACACGCTCGAAAAGACAGTATACGATACTGCCTCTCAGATATTGGGGACAGAAAAACGCTTAAAATGCTCAATGAAGGAATCATCTATTTGAGGAAATCATCAGCTTCTGAATTGTTAAATATGTTCGGGTTAGGATCAAAAAAATTGCTATTTAGTATCTAAAATGGTGCTTATGATAGACACACTACAATGCATGCAAAGCAACAAGTATGTTTTTTTGTTCGATGTGCTCTTTTCTTATTTAGAAACAATCATTCGAAATATTCGGCTGAAAGTATCTTCCTCGAGTCTTGAGCCTAATCGAATTTCCTTCCTCTGTCACCTTAAGAGAAAGGAAAATGCGGTCCAGGGTATAAGAAACATTAGTACCGGCCTATGAATTAACAATCGTTACTGGAATTGATACTTGACTTATAAACTAACATACTTGATTACATCTATATTTATTGAAGTCACCGAGAAATCTTCCTGCGCATTATTGTGACATACAGAGAAGCAATAGGCGCACTAAGCAAAACAGGTAATCAAAATATGCTAAATGCCAAACATAATGCTTTTTTGAAGTTGGTTGTTGATATCAGTGTTGAATGAGACATTGAAAGCTTCCACAGAATCACCTGCTATCACCTTTGCATCCTTGACTATCAACATGGATAATCCGTGATATCCGAGTTCTTTACTCAGACTACTCCGTGTTGTCACTGGGATATTTTAGTATGCAATGAACATACATTCTGGAGAACTTTTTAAGCAGGCAATCAAGTACTATTTGTCCCGATATCTCGGGCAACTGTGGTATTGTAATCACGCTGCCTCTCTACTGTGCCTCTGTAGTACCGCTATCAACAACTTGTAGTCCAAATGATTATCATTTTTGCATCGTCGACGTCTACCATAATAGTATTTGAAACAACCCGCGGCCATCAAGATAGTATATATTTATTGTCTTTTACGATGGTGCAGGAAATGGCACGGCAAGGGCTCGTCTTTTCGAGTACTCTCACGTTTAAAAAACTTTTGGTTCCTACAAGGGCGGCTCCAATGCCATTATCAACGAAATATAACAAGATTCAAGATTAGAGAATCATTAAATAACCAAGATGTTTTTCACAATGCCGGAGATTTGCCAACAGTGCATCGAGAAGCCCCCTCCGGCAAATGGGTTGTCCCTCAGTAGGAAATACATCAATAAGATGTCAAGATCCTCTTCTACACGAGAGATCCAAGGTAGAGATTTAGCTCTCGCTAGATCGCATACGATTTCTTTTGTTAAAAAAACCGACTATCCATCAGAATCCAATTTTAGCACTGTTGATCACGATGAATTTCAATGCAAAGGTATGTCTGTATTTTAGTAATCACGTCTCGTACTAACTTTTCTAGGTTAGTGTAGTATCCTGATATACCACAACATTTATTGTAGGAGACATAAGCATTTAATGATGCTGCATTGAGTACTAGACCTACTACTTGAGTGCACATTTAGAATTTTTCAAAGCATTGGGGGCCGCGGCTAGTGACAGAGCAGTGTCAACTTCATGAGGTCATTGAGGATCCAAAAAAAGCTGTGCAGGAACATAAGCTGGGCTCTCTACAGGGGCTCAAGAAAGCTCTGTAACTTGTACTGAGTATAATTCACGTCAAGACAAGTCTTTTGGACGGCCTGCCGGCTCGCGTCGCTTGTTTCCAGCAAATTAATGACAAAACTATGTTGCCTAATATTTCGTTTTCTATGAAGCTCTGTAGAGTAGATCTTGTCTTTTTTGAGTTGCTGTTGTATCGAGATTGCATTACTTACCTGCGCTGCGCAGCTCCTGCCTGTCAAGGGCATCTCCGTCGTCGGGCGCCACATGCGGTGGCCAGCGACCAAAGAAAGCATAAAGCGCAGATTTGTACAACAGGCGCCGAGAAAAAGCATATGGTCTGTTTTAAAAAATCTTGTCTGTATTCAACTTTACAACATTTCAGCCTTTTGCCGCGCTTTTGTGTTTCACGTCAAGTTATATAGTCGTTCGGCTGTCTACGCAAGAGAGTCTACTGCTGGATGGCACTGCCCTGAAAAAAGCCGGAATAGCCGCCGTCGCAAAAACCAATATAGATTTTAGTCAACCTGATGTTTAATTACTGATTGAGAGTTGCTCCTCGAAGTCTGTTTTCAAAAGTATCTTGCTTGGTTAATCATTTTGCTGAATACTGCAGCTGCTGAGTCGAAGAGATGGGAGAATCACTATGATGTGCGGCTACGGCTCTTCCGGTAGTCAAGATGTTAAGATTCTTACCCGGCCAATTTCAAAAATTATGCATGAGCGGTTTACTTGATACCCATTGATTTCTGAATGAGATATAAGCAACGGAAATTAGATGGCCGAAGAGCGGAAATAGCTATCGATGAACGACGAAGGCAGTTCTGCTGATACAATGGCGGATTTGTAGTCCTCAAACTCATCTGCCAATAAAACACGGTGACTGGGTCCACGTTTGGCGTCGAGATGTTCAATTGCATTCAGAGTTTCCGCTTCGTTGCTAATTCAGGTCATATATAAAGAGCGCCTTTAGCGTGTGAGTGCTTGTTATGATCCATTCAGAGAAAGATTAAGAATCCCTGAAATAGCATTTAACTAAAGAAAGATTCTGTCATGGCCGCTCTTCCAAACTTTCTTTCTTCTCTCAGTACTAAAGAGGCCATCACTGATGCACTTTATCGTTTTGTCCTTGGATTGGATAATGCTGACTTAAAGCTTTTCGAGTCAGCATTCACTGAAGATGGTGTTTTCGAAATAAGCGGGGATGTCATGGAGGGTATGGACACCATCCGTACCAAGTGTTACGACCGCATCGCAAAACTCGACACGACTCATTTTATCAGCAACGTTCGTGTGGACTTCAAAGAAGGAGACTCCGAAGCATCGATGACTGCGTCTTCCCTTGCACAGCATTATCGTCCTAAACAAGGGATGGTGCCAAACGCAACCCGCCTTATGTCAGGCGCTCTGTATTCGATCAGACTAATCCATGACAGCAAGAGCGGCTTATGGAAGATCAAACATGGCAATGCTCAATTGATCTGGACTGAAGGTGACTGGGGCGTTATGTCCGGTGAATAAGAGATTAAGAACGGTCTTCCATGTATTTAGCTTGAAAAACCGGCATGAGAGCGGGACACCATTGGCATCCCTCAACTAAGGCTGCTAAGTAGATGGATGAACAATTGTTTCCCCGTGGAAATATAAAATACTGGCTATATATAGAAATTTAAATATTTTTTATTGTTACAATACAAGCTTGTGATTCTTGTCTCAGCTTCAATATAGAGATAACCCCAAGTTTCTGTTCACGTGATCTCTCGTTTTCGGAGTCTCAGACAGCCGAGGTTGCACGCTTGGACGCTTGTAAAGTGCGATTGTTGTCGGTACAGTGGGATCGCGTAGTGTTCTCACTTCAATGACGCTAGGTTGAATCGTATCGGTCCCACAAATTATTCTTGGTGTGGCGCCATCATCAAGCTTGTTGACCGGCCATCGCTTACCATAAGAGGTAATCAAAAAAATCGTTTTTTTGGGTTGAAATCATTATCATTTTTGTAAATAATCCCTACGCATGAATACTTTTTGACCTTAGATTTCTTAAAATAAACATTATGGTCGAGTGCATGGAACTGTGCCTAGAGCTATAAACTTCGTCTCTCTAGGAACAATGCTGTTTTTGAAAAATACGAAACCGGACCACCCTTTAAATAGCATGCCAGAAGCGAAGTTTCTGGCCGACAAGACTATTTCAAAAGTTTTTGGCCTTCAAATTCATTGTAAAAGATGAAAATTTCTTAATGTTCATTACCGTGGCTTCTGACGAAAACGGTCCAGTTTTCCTGCCCAAACATCGGTTTAAATTTACTGAGCAGTCCAATATTGATAAGCTAATCGATTAAAAGCAAAAACAAGTTAATCCATAAATAAATTGGATGCCTTTTATTTCTCGTTTATTATTGCAAAAGGTAATAGTTTGAAATAAGCGGCTCTCAAGATCAGTTTTAAATTCAGACCGTCTATGATAAGCGAGAAATGAGAGTTTATACACGACTGTATTCCATGAAAAACAAGGAAGTCCAAAACCTTGGAGCTGCTTATTTATCAGCGACCTCTCTGCGATAAAATCTTTTGACATACCAAGGAAACAGAACTCGAGACCAGGCAAAACTTGCTTTAAAAGATTTATGAACCGAATAACTTAAGTATAACTTTTAAGAGCACTGAGAACTCTGCCGTGAGTATTTCAAACCAATATCAGACGGTCAAGCTAGTACGGATAATTCACTGTAAGAAAAGAGACGATATCACTGCCACAACCTTAACTATTCTCGGTATCGCTAACCTTATATCCTAAACCCATCAGGATGATGCATTTTACTGAAGCTATATGAGAACAGTCTTCAATTTAGGTTATTGATGAATATAAGATCGAAAGAGGTTATGCCCCTATATTGAGCGAGTTCCCATATTTTCAAGATAAAGCCACACATCGCGATATAACTCCAACCACTGCGACAAAACTGAACACCTGTGTGTGGATCGGTAACATGGTTCGTAAGTCCAAGGAAATCCAGCCACCAAATTCATCGTATATTTGCAGGTAGATTCGGTCTAGTAAATCTAGGTCATGAATATTACAGCAGATAATAGATCAGACAAACTCTACAGCCCCGGTCCCTTAATTGCTGATTATATGACCCAAGTATGCTGTCACGACGAACCGCTGGGGGAAATTTATTGTTCGTGGCGCTTCCTATCGCGCCGTATTACTGATACTGACTTTCTAGCCTTGTGACATTTAGACAGAAACTTCATTATCAACCTCTATTGAATCAAGCTATCTGAAATCAATTTAGTTTCTGCTGCGTAAATCAAATACCTATTTGATTTAAAAGGCACCGATTTTGGATCTTTCATGTTCAATTACTATCTATTTGGCCTTCCTTAGTATGATTTATTCATTTCGATTACTTGAACTAGGATGGTAGTGCAGAATCCCTACGTGTTTCACTTTATTTACATATTTTATGCAATTAATTGCACCAGGTGCTACTGCTCTAAAGCATAGCTCAGTCGAAATCTGATGAGACGTGTATTTTTATTGCTAATTATCTGCCCTATATTGTCAACCTCAATAAAATCGTACTTAGAGAAATGTTTGACAGAATATCCTTGCGAAATTTGCTTATAATGCTGCTATTAAAGGTAGAAAACAAGTAATAACTTATTTGTGTTTTGAAATGATAGGTATTTTTTAACGGATTATGTCTATTATACATTAATAGCTTTGGCAAATTCGGATGAATACAAAAACAAATCAAATTGCAACGAGATTTTTCTACTTAACGGAGCACATATATATGCAAACATGACAATTAATTATCGCCTAGTGAACTCAAGATTGATGAAGCTGCTCTTTCTTAATAATCATGCTAATTTCGGCTTCATGTTTACTTCAGGTTTCCAGAAGATTTTTCGCGATCTCGGGAGGGGCATTTTTTGTTATTTAGTCAAAATTAGAGTTATAAATGCTAGTGTCTGCTGGTATCGCTCGAATACATCAAAAGAAAGGAAAGCCAGATGTTTCAATGTGCAGTGCTTTTTATTACTTTCAACACAGACACTTTTCCAGTAGAGCACAAAAAGAATTTTTTTTTTTGGGCCAGCATATGATTGTCAGGTATTTATAGCTGCTAATTTAATATATGGTCTTGCTCTCTTCATCAACTTGCGTTTAAGGAGGGAAATAAATAATGGCATGTTCTCTGAGGACAGCACACAACGGGATTTGCCGACTGGAAAGATCCATGAGACTGCTTGAGCTCAGTAGGCTTCTGGCAACCTTAATAGTGTCGGAAGGACCTCTATGAACCGCTTTATCTTTTTGAAAAACCGAAGTTGGCTACATCCGATTACCTCAAACTTGATATTAAGGAGGCATAAACTATAGAAAAGAGCCTGTAGTTTGAAGAGGGAAAAGCCTTTTTCTGTAATTTGTGCCATTCCGTGTTAAATTTTTGCCTATCTATAGAAGCGCGTTCCTTTTCCCCGTCATTCAAACAAGATCAGCTGTAAACATTCAGGTAGCCATAGCAACCAAGAATTCTATTTGAGCTAAACGAAATAGAAAAAGAAAAGGTCGTTTTTCTAGAGAGAGCCGGAAGAGATTCTTTGGTCTCCGAATGCACTGAAATACTACAAGAAGTAGGTTTCAAACGAAAGAGTCTTAGGACCCGAAACTAAATTCTACGTAAGGCAGCACCACTGCCGACGACAGGGACCAAGCTGTATTGCAAGGAAAATTATTCAATAAAAAGATAGCTCTGGTTAAGTAAACGTGCAATCTAAATAAATTCTAGTTCTTGAATAATTCCTTTCTCTAATAAAATAGCGTGAAAAAGAATGTATCGTGGTTCATATGTGAAAGCCAAGGTTGTGAAAGCCAAGGTTGTGAAAGCCAAAGGTTTTAACCGTTGTTACGCAGATGATTGCAGGAGGTATGAAGGTAAACGTGAGCAGAATAATGGTTCAGCATACTATACGAACATGAACAATGAGGCTTTCTCGAGTGCGGTTGTAAGTTATCGTTAGTTTTGAGTACATGTTGCACAACTTATTGAAAGAATTTTTTCTGAAATGTCGGGGTTGAATTATATGTTTCGGTTACAAAATATCAATTTACTCGAATCATATTCAAGAAAATATATAAAAAAGACTTTAGAGACATGCACTGCTATTCTTTCATTCTGGATGAAGTAGCTCTTTTTGGTATTTTCGCCGAAGTATCTCTGAGAGCATATTCTCAAAGGGGTGTACTTAACTTGACATTTCTGTGTATACAATTTTGCCAAAAACCCATTCTTTTGATTATTGGCCTTTGATCTAGTGAGCAGAAAGAAGTCACCAGTAGGTTTAAAGCCACGTTACCTGAATTATTTCATATCTTGGTGATAGAGGCCATAATTAAGTAAAACTAAACAGCCGGTGGTATACAATTCTGTCAATTTTATTGTAAAACAGAGTAAATTATGATGATTTGTTAAGCTGTCCACTGTATATCGAGTGACTTTGAGAAGGTTACAACTTTAAAATAGTAAAAACTGTATTTGGAATACAAATCATGAAGAAGAATATCATAGACAAAATAAAGAGCATCATGCAAATGTGGAACGATATAAATATCAGGTTGCAGGCGTCAGATCTTTCAAACGAAAAAAAAAAAATCTTGGTAGCAAAAAGGCGAGATTTAGGATTAAATTTGGTGAAGTTACGCCATAATGAGAATTATACTTTCAAGTTTACTCCAAGATATACAACAACGAAGAAAGCTATTCACTTCTTCCAAATTTTTTAAGAGAAATTCCAACCTAACTGTTAATATAATTTTCGCCAATCATCTTCTATTCTTAGTTCAGCTCTATTTAGTTAATTCAATGCACTTTGATAAGGATTAGCCTTATCCTATTATTATTCAGTAGTACTGATTTGTTGCCGACGTTCCCATTGCAGTAATGAACTAAGGCAATGGTGATATTAGATATATTAAAGTAAATCTTCTATTAAAATTATCTTTGATCTTTTAAAATGAAATGCATTAATTATATTCTGGCAATTAGCGGCCATTGTGCTTTACAGGCTCTTAATAATCATTATGGACGATATTGTCCCATAATACAAGCTTTTCCGCTGTCGGTATATGGCGCAAGAAAGTTTATCCGATGCATCGCGAGCCACAACCCACACACAGACACACAATTTCATGACTAAGGTTAAGACACAATGAGTCTTAGATCGGTATCGTTATAATTCAGGACTTGAGGACGATTACTGGGGCTTGCACTGTGGCTTGCTGGTTAACCAGACAAGAACAGGTATTTTTAGATATATAAGAGCAGATATGCGTCCATTGAAGATACATGCCAGGAACACAATGGTCACAGCTTTAAAAGAAAATTACGGTTAAGTAATAAGTAAACTATAAAATGTCAACACAAGTCGAAGTGAGCTCTTTTCATCTACCAGCCAAAGCAATACAATCCACAAATGTTCGGCATTTGAAGTATGAACAGAATAGCTCTTATGGAGATTTTGATACTCATTATTTCGCGGAACAAGACGAAGTTGCACCTAACGGTTTATTGAGAATCCGAGCATCTTACAGGAATCAATCTAATTATCCAGATTTTTTGCCTACCTGGGAACCATCTGAGAAGTACGATCCTTTAGTATTTCATGAATACAACGATCCTGCCCTGAGGGCAGATCCAGAATTCCCTCATCTCTTTTCTAAAGAAGGGAAACGTACAGTGAGTGTGAGGAGTATAACTCCAAAATTAGGAACAGAAGTTAAGGGGATTCAATTAACTCAATTATCAAGCTCAGCAAAGGATGAACTAGCTCTGTTAGTGGCCCAAAGGGGTGTGGTAGTATTACGAAATCAGGATTTTGCCGAAAAAGGAGCTTCTTACGTTGCCAATTACGGAAAACACTTTGGTAAGCTACATATTCATCCTACAAGTGGTCACCCTGAAAATGTTCCGGAGCTGCATATTACATTTCGTAGACCAGATCGGGATGAATTTGACAGAGTTTTCGATGATGCAAGTTCGTCAGTCGCTTGGCATACAGACGTATCATACGAATTACAGCCACCCTCATATACTTTCTTTAATGTGCTCGAAGGACCCGAAGGCGGAGGTGACACTTTATTTGGTGACTCAATTGAGGCTTTCGAAAGGCTATCCAAACCTTTTCAAGATTTTTTGAGTACACTTCATGTGATTCATAGCTCGAAAGAACAAGCACTAAACTCAAAGAAACAGGGTGGTGTACAGAGAAGAAAACCAGTCACTCATATCCATCCATTGGTGAGGATTCATCCGGTGCTAAAAAAAAGAGTTTTATTTGTCAACCAGTCATTCTCTAGGAGAATTGTCGAGCTTAAGAAACCTGAGTCAGATCTTTTGCTGAACTATTTATATTCTTTGGTTGGTAACGCTCTTGATTTACAGCTGAGAGCAAATTGGGAACCAGGTACTGTTGCAATCTGGGATAACCGTAGAGTGCAGCACTCCGCTGTTATCGATTGGGAGGCGCCAATTCGTCGTCATGCTTTCAGAATTACAGCTCAAGGTGAGAGACCTATTGAAGATGTTAAGTATTTGAACGATAAAAATTACTTTCCATCATCCATGAGCTCTGACGTATGAATTTGTCGAATTAGGTTAATTTTATTTAGCTTTTTTAAAATAACACAAAACTATGCAATGATTCCTTCTACGAATTGTATAATGAATATATGATTGAACGGCACCTTAATAAACATCTAACGCACGACAAAAGAGCAATCCTAGAAAAGTTTTATGCACATGTATTATACATGCATATTTTTTTGTCTTTGGCGGACTTAAAATCTATTCAAATGAGGAAGTGCTAGGCATGTCCGATCTCCATCTCAGTCAAGTCTAATAATCAGTGAAGACTGTGGTGAGATGGCCAAAATCCCATTTTGGAGCATCATATGCGATATTTTTGAGATCGAACTGCAAATCAATTAGTGAGCGACTTTCGAGCTCTCTAACCGTTGTTTATCTCGAAGAAAATTTGCGACACTTTCTAGGAATCATATAATTTCACAAACAGTAGCAGGCTCTCAATGATCGGACTAATACAGTAGCCATTAAAATCCTTGTGCGTTTTGAATTTACCAGATATTACTTCGGCACTATCCCGAGCACACTTACGGTGAGAAAAGAGTTTTATGGTCTACGACTTTACCGTATAGTTGGCCCCTTTATTGTTTATTTAAGTAGTGCTCTAAAACCACATATATTATTCCATTCAAGAGTTCAATTGTAAGCGATGAAAACATCCTACTTTAGAATACTCCACACCATTTGCAGATAGCGGAGTCCTACTAACCTATACTAAAATGTTAGAAGAGAGACTGGAATTTTGTTAAAAAGCGTTTTGAGTGATAATACTGTAAATTAGGACAGTATGTCTTCTGGAAAAGAGTAATCACTGTGGCGCTCAAGCAGCGCTTCAGTAGAAAAGAACAACTTACAGCGGGCGTTTACTGGTTAAGGAACAGTATGACCGAAGTAAGAGATGGAGACAATTCTTCCAGTCTAGAGTCTAAACTAGTGTTGAATTTTGATGATTTGACAAGCTTAGAATTTAAATACATAGACATCCATAAAAACAATGATTTTGCAAATGAGGCAATAACCAAATATAACTAGCCAAACAACTGGTGATAATCAACGAGCCATTCATTGGAGGTTACTCAGCAAACGGTCTATTCATTGAACAATGGCAAACGAATTCCTGTGATAGGTGATGGTGTTTATGATATATAAAACCGCTAAATTGGTTTTCGAGGCACTAAAGGCTGGATGTCGGCACGTTGACACGGCAGTAGTTTATGGTACTCAAACGGATGTCATAAAAGGTACTCATAGATTTATTTTGTGAACGGAAAAAAGTTATTAAGAGAGGATATTTTTACCACCACGAAGCTTTGGAACCCACAACAAGGTTACGAAGAGACAAAATGTGCTATAGAAGAGATGTGTGCGTAAATCTCCACGTAAATTGAATATGTAGACATGATCCTACTGCGTTCCCCTTTAACTTCTCGTGGAAAAAGGTTAGGATCCTGGAGGTCCTTGAAGGAAGCTGTGTTAAATCGTCATAGTACGTCGTCGAAGATCGATTCAATCGGTGTCCCAACTTTAGTGTCACTCACCTTGAAGAACAGCTCAAATCTGAAAAAAATTAAACCGTGGTAAATCAACTAGAATTACATTCCTGGCTACCTCGCTTGAAGCTTAGAGCTTATTTCGACAGTCACGATATATTAGCTAAGGCTTATTCTCCCCTAACTCAAGGGCTCAAATTGGATGAGCCAAAGTTGCTGGAGCCTGAGAAAAAAAGCAGTACCAGCAAAAGTGAATTGTTACTGAAATGGTCATTTTTAAAAGGATTCGTTGTTCTTGCTAAAAGTAACAGTGCTAAGGAATCAAGGAGAACATTACTGTTTTGCCCGGAAAAAAGGAACAATTGGCCTTCCTGACCTCGAATGGAATACTCTCAACGTTTCTGACTCACATGATGTAGTGACATGGGGAAATTCTGACCGCACTGATTAAAAATCGCAGTTTTTACAGAGTATTACTTTTTCCTCGAAATAATGCTTGTATTGAGCTTTCAATAATTTTCTAGCAGTATATGCCATCTGAGATTAAAATTGCTAGTATTTTGAAGTGTCTACTAATTACTTTAGATTTTTACTCTAAATTATACTTGGAGGAGGTTTTTAAATTAGGTCAAAATTGTCGAGAAATATCATGCATATTATAATATTTCCTTTTGATTTAGAAAACAAAATTCAAACTTCAAATAAATGAACCTAAGTTTCAGTGTTCTTTTACATGACTGAGAAAAAAAGGAAAACAAGAAATGAGTAGATGAGGTATTCATAATACGAACGCCAATGTAACCAACCACCGATTACTAAAATGTAGCATTTTCCAGTAGTCTTTCGTAAAAAGCACTTTTGGTTACTCATTATTTGTTTCCGAGAAATGGTTTCTCACTCCTCATCCCTCGAGTTATTAAAAGTTATCATCTAAAAAGGCAAATGTTTCGAATACATATGTTTTTATAGGAGCTAAAAATCTTCCCAACTAACTAAAGAACATATCTGAATTCTAGATTTTCTTTGTCGGTCAAATCCGCAAATTCTGAGTTTTTTTCATGTGGAATCATACCTTCTGCAGCTAGTTTGTCCCTTCTCATGTTT
>JAJMCL010000037.1:0-13940 GCA_030572985.1 Zygotorulaspora danielsina
TTCAGAGGCAAGTCTGTAATCTACTGTGATCACAACACAAATGGTGAGTGCCGCCAAATGTTTACAGTATGAATTCTCAGTTCCAGTGGTTCCAAGGCAAAATCCCCCATTTTGGTACCAGATGGTGCATTGCCAACCATTTGAAGGCATTTCCCCTTCCGGAACAAACACTCTACCGGAATAGGGCTCTCTGCCGCAGTATATTTTCCAGGAATCTCGATATCGTAGATCCTGGCCATATTCGTGGGAAGCGTCCGTCTGTTGGAGGCGGGGCCGCGCTTGAAATTTCAAATTCAACCTTTGATCATAAGAGAAAATTACTTGCATATACTTTTCTGTTACCGGACAAGCTTCCTTCTGTCTTAACCTCGACGTTGTACGAATATTAGTTATAGTTTCATCATAACTCCTTCACCCACTCGACTAAACGTTCCTTATTTTAAATTTGAATGCCACCAACTATAATTGATTTTGTTCACGGTTTTTTTACTATTCCGCTTATTTACCCGTCACCTCATTCAGCAATCTCTTACTCTACCAAATATACCTTCTTGATATGGACGGATACCAAATTCAACATATGATTCAACAACTGCGCTTCTCGATTTACAATCTCGTTCTCTTATCCGGCTTTACTTCGTTCTAACTTCTTAGATTTCCTAACGATGGTGTACACATCACATCCAAGGTTCTGGATATCTGGTTCCTCTAAAGGTTTCAAAAATGTTCAAAAAGGTTGAGCCCTTCAGAGGCAGCAATTTAACTAACCGTTAGGGTTACATCTTCATGTTCCACAAATAAATTTACCCAGATGGAATTAACACATTTTTTGTACTCAGATCACTGATACCATCAATTAGCACTTTGTTAAAGGTGTGTTTCTTAGAGAAGGTCCAAGTAGGGTTTTGATTTTAATAGCGATGTATCAATTTCTTTATCTTTGCTTCATTACATAAATTCTTTTTTAAGCGCTCTCGTACCTCATTGTATCTCAAAACAATGCATGTAGCAGCATGGCAGTTTAACCTTGATTTTTTTTATAATAATCTACCCTGCTTAGAACGCAGTCACAGCTAAATTTCAGAAAACATATAATACATCAAAAGTGTAACCATGAACTCTCTCCATCGAAAATCTTGACTTTTTTGGAAGTCCAAGCTTCAAATAATATTATCTACTGATTCTAGGTACATTTTCCTTACTTCCAGAAGGTGAAAAGCACTTTAAAGCTGTAGAAAAAGTACCCTCGACTGAATTGTCAATGTAGAATGTTGACAGCGCCTCCGAGCTTTGTATACAGATCAAGGATGGATAAGACTATTCGCCACTCCCTTTGTAAACTTCTCATCTTATAGATCATTCATTCATGTTTCACTTATATACTATCCTCCACCATACATTCGTCCCTCAACTCATCTCACTACTATACAATTGTTTCACCTTCATTAATCTATTTCCTATTTCTTTATCATCTAATTATGATCCTTTTTCCCACTATTTCATTTTTCTATTCTTCTAATTACAATCCCAGATTTACTTAACTCTTACTACCTATCGTATCTTTCTATGCATGTACATACATTTCCCTCCATTACTATCTCTGTTATTTGCATTTACATATTTACTGACTTACCTTATCTCACTCTACATATCATCTACCGGCAAAAAGCAATCCGCGCGTAGGAATGCGATGTTGACATATTTTCTGTTCAGCTTGGCACATTATCTGATTATTGTCTATGTAGGTTGGCACATTATTTGATTATTGTTTGTTCAGTTTGCTGATTATCTGTTTAAATCTGTTTAGGTTAGCACATCCTATATTTAGATTTAGAATACTACTTTCGGTATTTTTAGGTCATTATCTTCAAGATGCCAGATAATTCATGTTTGAAAAAATTGTTTGCTCAGGTTTCAGAAGGCTAGACCTTCTTCCGTTTCGATGCATACGTTCTTCTTTTAGGTTTGCAGTCATTCTCTAGTTAACTTTTGCATTACCCTTATCTAGCGATCCTGAGCGTTTTTTAATTCAACGAAAAATTAATTGTTCAGGTTCGCAAACAACCTTTGTTAAGGTTTCAGATTGCGGCCTCCTTTTTCTATGCAGATGCAGATACTATGAATCTCTCAGAAACACACACAGCAAGAATATACAGATTTATGCATCAAATATATGCATCGCTGAGAAACACATGCAGATACAACATAAAGCATATGAACGTCTATGAACAGCCCGCAGAAAGATAATGCGGTTTTTGCAACCCTACGGCACTTTCTCAGCAGATGCTTAGGTTTTCCATAGGGCTACGAGATTTCTAAGCGCTGGTTAGGTTTGAACAAAGTGGCATATATGATACAAAATACACAACGCCGAATTTTCGATAGGCGGCGAAACAACTATCATATATAGTTTCCTAGGTGCTGATTAAGACTTCGTTAAGAATCATAAAACTAAATTATACAAGGTTTCATTCTCTAAGAAGTGCTCCGTAATGACTAAAAAGCTGAACACAGATGTAAATGGTTTCAAATACTCGAAAACTATTTTGAGTTGCTATTTTTTACTATTTATCTCCTTGTTCTGTATGTCCTGGTATTACTTTCGTCCCCGGGATTCTGAAAGCGCTAGAACTGGGAACTACTGAGACATAAATGATGACGCCTATAATATGATATTTTCGAATGACATGTTGAATAATCAACAAAGTATTGTGAGCTGAGCCCTAAAAATTTATCGTTCGATGTGGAAGAGTCTGCCGAATGATATTAAGTGCAAGACGATTACAATCAGGAACATCACTACGACATATTCAATGGTCATTATTCAACAATGACAACCGTACTATATATTGTATGGGATTGAATAAACGCTATAATCTTAAGTGCAAAATCCGCGTTAATAACAGTATTGTACAAATAAATACGTGCGATTTGAGATATGAATACCTGCACTTTTTTCTGACATTTGTTCTGTTCAATTTACGCCTTTGTTATATTTTACGTCGAAGAAAACTAAGGATTAATAAGAGATTTTATCAGCCTAGATACTCCACCTATCAATTACTAATGTCTGCTAATCAAAGTGCCAACAACTCCATTGATGAAAAATATCTTCAAATGAGTTGTTTTCCATCAGACATGGCATTTGCAAAGGTGTACTCCAGTTCAGTTTTGTATCATTTCGACTTCAAAGCATTAATAGAACGATATTTAATTAAAAGGTCAAACAATAGAGATATATTTTCAGCTAGAATATGCTAAATCAATCTATTTGATCATCAATGTAAATTTCTGGACCAGAGAACGTCTTCCTCTTTATTGCGATCCAGTAGCAGCATATTAACATTGGGACCCCAACTAAAGGCACCGAGATGTAATTCATGTTGTCTACTGAAACTGGCATTTCGGGAGGAAAACAGAATACAATGCTAATAAAAACCATCCATAAACATGCAAGGATATTGACCCAAATACCAAACTTGCCGAGATTAAAGCGTCTGTTTTTGGGTAAAATTTTCTCCCTTCCTCTCCACGCTAATATTCCCTGGGGAATAACATACGCATAACCCTGAAATGTGACCGCGGCTGAAATGAAAGAATTGAAAGCGCTTGCAGAGCCAATATAAATTGCGCCCCATGCAGCTACAAAGCCGCCGCTTAATATGATGGCAGCGACTGGGGCTTCACTTTTACTGACTTTAGCAAACACAGAAGAATAAGGTAGACCTTCGTCTCTAGAGAAAGCCCAAACCAATCTAGAGCAAGTGGTTAATGCACCGGCGGACGTTAGAACGAAGCACACCAAAACAAGGGCAGTAATTCCTGTTGCTGCTGACTTTGAGCCTGTCGCTTGATACACTAGCTCCAAAAATGGCAGTTCCGTAGCTGTATTCAAAATGGTGAGTTTATCTTTCATGACAAACATCAATACTATCGCAAATGGCAAGCCAGTGACCAATCCAATGGCTAAACTCATGATCATGGCCTTTGGAACGTTTTTTTCTGGTTGACTAATCTCTTCAGACATGTGGGCTGGAGCGTCCGTGCCGATAAACGGATACATCGCATTACCAATTCCCAGCAGATATGCGATTCCGTTATTAGACCACCCTGACATATTCTCTGAATCAGTAAACACGAATTTAGCCGAATTGAAATCTGGAGCTGACATCGCTAAAATCACTACAATTGAAATGATAAAGGATAGGATTGACAAATACAAGGAAAAGACATTCATCTTTGGCAATAGACTAGGAGTTGCTGCATTTAAAAATACGATAACAACAATAACACCAACATAACACAGATAAGAATGCCACTTTTCTATTTCATAATCAGGATGCCACAAGTTTGCTATCGCTGTGATACAAGTTGAGCAAAACAACACCAAAGAGCTTATTGCCATCCACCAACCAAAAACATTTATCCAACCAGTGAAGAAAGATGCAAAGCGCGCTTGATCTTTTCTTGACACTATATAAACCCAGTGATATTGACCAGCAGCGGTAATGTAGGTGGATGCTAGCTCACACATACCCAAAGTGATAATAAAAATGGAAGCACAACCAATAATCAGTCCATAGATCAAAAATGCAGACCCACCTTCAGTCAAGTTTACGCCGAGACCTGACGATAGGCCTATCCATGATGACAAAATAGAGAATCCAAGCCCAATAAGAGATATGAGACTAAACTGTTTGGGAAGCTGACCATCATATCTGGGACTGGTGATATTTAAAATCTCATTGTCTCCATTGTCTATATCGAAGCTTTCGATAACTTGAGTTTGGGTTACTTTTTCGTCTCTGGACATAATGGTTCACTGACTTTTTAAACTTTACCAAGGTTTCCGGATATAAACTCGAGACATCAACGCAAAAGTCACTCTCTATATAGGTGGAAGCGGATCTTGAATAAATGTTTTCTTATTGTTTAGAGTTATTGATAAGCAACGAAGTATTATCGTCAAGTATGGCAAAGTCTAAGATATTCTCTTTTAAGTTGGGACTTCAACAGATTGTAAGATCTCTCATTATTTTCCACATTGGGAAAGTTTTCTGAGAGGAAAATCTAGCGTGCGCTTCAGAATTGCAGATGTGAAAATGAGAATGAGAATGATCAGAGAAAACGGAGGTAAAAGAAAGAAATTTTGACAATGAAAGTTAGACCTAAGAGGGCAATACATTTATCTTCGTAATGCTCAGAAAATATCCGGCTTGTACATTTTCCTCGGCTGTCTAAGGCAGTATGTGTCGTTATTTTTAGCTATCGTTTTGGTGATTCAGTAAACAAAAAATATTAGGATAGAGTCATCAACTAAATAGTGAGGTTTTCATCGACAAAATCCATTCGATTCTAATATGGATGAGAAGAAGCATACGGCACTTATTTCCAACATCTGGCCTCCCCTTATAGTAGGATTTTTTTCCATTTCACGGTTTGCACACAGTAGTAGATCTAAGACAGGAAGATGGATTCCCAAAAAAAATGATATTTCATTAACATAATTAGCTAGCCATTTTTCGGGTTTTGCGAACGCTCTACATTAGCATTCGTTGATGCGCTCTTCGACCTTATAGCTGAAACTTCTATATCTTGAAAGTTAAATGCCAGCTGCATAATAGGTCAAGTCACATGAGCTTCTATTGCGCTACGATCTGTTGACTCTTTTTATTTCAAAAACAATAATGGCTTAACGGCTGATTGATTTTGTAATGATTTTCGTTGATTTAAAAACTTAGTAAATGTCAAACAATGCTACCTTATTTAAATGAAGCATATGTTTGCTCATCTTCTTTTTAAGATCCTCGGATCCTTTTTAGTCCCACTGTTTTAAGGAAGATAGCTTGAATACATTATTCACTGTCCAATGCTTAAATGTGTGATTTTCATGTGCTCGAAAATATTTGCCGCCCCAGTCAACGTACGGGGCGTCAAATGATGATGAGCACTTCTAAATATGTTTTCTATTAATTCTTATCAGATTCCATATAGATTGCAAAATATACCAACATTCTTATACAAACGCAATCCACTTTTTATTGAGACGAATTTTTAATAATGTAAGAAGACAGCAGGATGCAAACATTACACAAGAAGTGTAAATAAAAAGTTTATTGAAGGCATTGATTTTTGAGGAAGATGACTGTGAGCCTGACGGTATGAAAGAGCTAGCAATAACTCCCCCAATAACAGGGCCAACTGAAGATGTGATTGAAAATAAGTTAACTCTAGACTCTGACTGCCTGATTCCGAAAATTTGTCCGATGGTTGCTGGAAAGATGGAGAAAAAGCCAGCGCAAGATATCGAATAAAGTGAGATAAATATCCCGTATAGAATTTTTCCAGCGTATTGGGACGATAGCCACATAGCCAAAGGTAAAACAGCGCTAATTAGAATTGCCAAAATCAAAACGTTAAGTCTCCCAAATCTATCAGCCAAATATGTGCTCATAACTCTGCCTAACCCACCACAAGCATTCCAGATGATAATAGAATATGTTGCAAACCTTGTTTTGGGTGCGATCAGCGATGCATAATAATCAATATAGAATATTGATGGATAGGAACCAAGCATTCCGAACATGTTAGAGATTAACAGAATTCGCAGATTCACATTCTTCGATACTTCTTGCCATTCTTTGAGCATATCACGATACCGCTGAGGCAAACTTCTGACACCGAGAAGTGATGGTTTTGCATTTGCAATAAAATCATGCTTATTATTCAAGTACTTTTCAGGCATTTTTTGCTGAACGAGAAATGTAGATGTCAGTACTAGAGGTATGTAAAAAAGGCCGATAGCGATGTTCGCTAATTTGAACCCATATTTTGGAATCATATTTTTCAAAATCAATGTCGATATTACACCGCCGACTGACGTGCCAGAAACAGAGAGGCCTATTGCTAGTGCCCTCCTCTTTTTGAACCACTCATAGGGGGCCAAGAGAGAAGAAGCAAAACAAAAACCGGCTCCTACCCCATACATGATACCTTGACACAAATATATCTGCCAAATTTTATTGCAAAGTGAGAGGAGGAAAAACGAAGTCATCATTAAAAATCCACCAGTGCACGTCGTTATCCTAGGACTAAGTACAGGTACCAATGGGAAAGACAATGGTGCAACAAAATAACAGAGAAATGTTTGCAAGGAACCGATCCAATTCAAAGTCATCGAAGAGCTATTCGGAAAAGAATTTGCATAGTAAGTATCATAAACCCCATAACTGTTAATCATACCGTATGTCATTGCACTCATACAAAACACACCCACAATGACTAACCACCCTCTACCACCTTCTGGGTATTCCGATTTATCAGCCTCTGCAGAGTAAACACTTTCAGTGAAGCTTTCATTTATCGAAAGATTCTTTATTGACATACCCACTATGCTGTCCTCGGTAGTTCGTGAGGGCCGAAATTGAATTATGTGGGGGAATCGACATAACAGAGATCCATGTTGGACTTGACATGTATAAGCATATATGTATCTCGAGACATTTAAGATCTATCTTCTGTGTACCGTTCGCGTGCTACTGCATAATCCCGGAAATTTGATTCAACCTTACATAACGCCTAAGTGCACGAGGCTTGTGGATGGACCCTTGCATGTGATTGTTCGTTAGGTCTTCGTCAAAAAATAATTCTCAAAAAACTAAGATATATCCAATACGGTAAAGAAAACGAGAGACACTTCATATTCTTCTTGAACGTTCCTTCTTCCCGAATATATGAATCAGCAGGTGTTGTAAATGCTTAGGTGATCTCTCCTTTAGGAGACCCAGGCCTAAAGAATTTGGACACGCTACCTTTTCGGCAAACTCACTAAATATGTTCCGTACTCTGAAGTTCTTAATTCGAAATCGGATGAGCCATATGCGTGTAATGCTTATTACGCAACGCGATATCCTCTTCTTTAGCCTCCTCCTTTGCACTGAGACATTACTCTCACATATCCTATCGAATGCTTCCATCTATGCTAATAACCATATTTAGAGAAATAATTTAAATCTAGAATGGAGTAGCAGAGTAAACCTTCGAAAAGGACAATGAGAAAGGACGAGGGTGTTATTTTGTAGCCAAAATCCTCAATTTCTTATTGAGAAACATTCCTCCCGAATGACTTGTGTAATTAAATCACCAGAATTGTTTGGTTAATACTAGACGTTCATTCTGATCTTAACACATCTCATCAGCTGTGAAATCGTACTTTTTTTGTTTATAGCATAAGCCATGCCGAAAAGCTCAGTGGGAAAAATGAAGACAATCAAAGACAGATCTAATTCAAAAGAATACATTAACCACAATCAAGGAGGAAGGTTGGGTTATTACGGAAAAATTGTATATTTATATGCATTTTTTAACTAACAATTTTGATTAAAATCGAAAAGTCTGGTATGAGGGCTAGTGATTCAACAAAGAGAGTCACCAGTAAAGCGAAAAAGTTCGGTTCCATGAAAGATCCGATGAAGAGTAGAAGACCATGTATTTGCTGCCACAAAAGACGAATAAAATGTGATTTGAAAAAACCTGAATGTTCCAAATGTTTGAAAAAAGGTTTAACTTGTGTATACAAGAAGCCAGTCGAGTTTGTCAAAGAGAAAAGCTCATGGTTGCCGATGGGCGAGGGTGATACATTTTCTTCTCATCAAATGCATGTTCAGCCACTGCAGCATATCAATTCGCAATATAGTTCATCTTTTGACTCATCAGCGAGGGATTCCAGTCCGGCAGTAAATGATAAACCAACTCATCTGGTGCTAGAGGATAATTTCCTAACGATGGCGTGCGATGAGATATATCTTAAAACTGCTATCGGCAAGAAATTTGAATCTCAACGAAGGAATGAGCACTTGCTATCTGTAAGCGTTCCGACATCAGTCCGTCAAGTCGAAAATCGAAGACAGCCGCATAAGCTGATCTCTACGGAGAGAAAAGGAAAAGCCATAGGGGGTGATGAGAATTTAGGAAAAGAAGAAGGGAAATGGATAGAACTGTTCCAGCAAAAAATAGATTTGCCACTTTTGAGAAGAACTTCGCAACATCTGTCTACCCTTATTGGCCAAATGTCGACCGTGAAAAGCGCAGATCTAATGGCCTTCTTTGCTTATTTTGAAGAGGTTATCCTTGATCAAATGGTACCATTTGACAGCTCTAACTCCCCTTACAGAAAGCTTGTCCTTCCGCGGATCACAAAATCAACAGAACTACTTCTAACGGCGGTAAGCATATCGGCGGGGCATCAATTTGAAAGAGGGGAAGTAACGGAGGCAGTAGCAGTATCTTTGAATGAGCTTTCAACAAAATTGACTGATCACTCATATGAATACTTGGTGACCACTATCAATCAAGGAATCAATTCCTCAGAACAAGAAGAAGTTTTTGATGAATGCTTGAACCTTCTACTGCAGTTTAGCAGATTCATTTTCTGCTGTGGAACGTCAAGCATTGTTAAGTTTGCGAATTTGCAAAATTACTTAATCGTTATCAACAAGATATTTAGTCATTTCTTACAGGAAAAGCGTTCTGTGTTTAAAACTTTTCTGCTTTGTGAAGATGGATTTATATTATTCGTACTGCAAAGATTGATTTTCAACGACGTCTTTTTAAGCTGTCTAAATGATTCTAAACCTGTAGTCGACAAAGAATTACTGGAATGCGTATTGGATTTGGAGGGAGAAGGCCATACTTATGATGATTCATTGTTACCATTTTGGCCAAGATCTGTTGAGATTACAGGATGCCCAATAGATTTGCTTTTAATAATGCATCAAATTCAAAGTGAAAGCGCCAAGCTCAAGCTTTTAGAAGAGAAGGAGGATATAACCGATGAAGCGGTAAAAATTTTCACTAGTAAGATGAGATTTACCCTTCTGGAAAGTTTTAGAGAGAAACTTAGCTCATGTTATAAAACTTGTAAGCAAAAATTAAGGAAGACAAAAAATATGGATGAGGATCAAATAAAAGATTATATCAGCCTTTTGAAAATGTACTATCATGCTACTTACATTTTACTCTTTAGAAGAATTGGGAATGAATCATCGAGTTCTCCAAATATGATTCACAATGTTGATGAGATTATGAAACTCCTATCCGATAGTATAAACATTGGCTCGGGACCTGATTCGTGTGTTGCGTTTCCGGTCTTTACAGCAGCAAAAGAAGCTGTGTTGCAGGTACATAGGGACGTTGTTCTAAACTTTATGGATCTTTCCCGTTGGCATTTAAGTCTCGGAAGTCAAAAGCTGGCAAAAGACTTGCTTTGCAACGTATATTGGGAAAACAGAGGCAACGAAGATGAGAAGGTACTAAAAACATGTTACCTGATTATTTACTAAGCTTTTCAATGAAGAATCTAATATTTAAGGTATTTGAAGGTCGCGTATTCTATTTTACTTGATGTGCATATTTTCTCTTTTACTTTCACAAATTTTAGTTTGATGGTTCATGTTATCCTGCTAACATTCCAGCCACTCCAAAAGTTCAGGAGTAAAATAACTGATAATTACAGAAGCACCAGCTCTGAGGAAAGACTCGTGTGACTCAAATACAATGCTTCTCAAATCAACAAGGCCAATTTTCGAGGCATTCGAAAGTAGTGCATATTCACCGCTCACTTGATAGACACAAATTGGAAGATGCTCTGCAATGTTAGTCGATGCAGTGTGTACCACGTCGAGGTAAAAAAGAGTTGGTTTCACTATAACGCAGTCAGATCCCTCAGACATATCTTTCATAATTGATCTTTGGGCATACCCTGCGGCCATATGAGGAAATTGATAGTTACCTCTATCACCGTGAAAAGGCTTTGAACAAGCGATATCACGGAAAGGCCTGTAAAGTTCGCTTGAGAATTTGGCCGAGTATGACATTATAAATACCCTGTTTCCATAACCGTTCATGAGCAAACTCTGTTTAATCGATTTGATTCTGCCATCCATCATATCAGAGGGCGCTACAGAATCTGCGCCATATTTTGCATAACTCAAGGCGATTTCGGTTATCCTGTTGATTGAGTCATCAAGTAATATTGGCGATTTACCTCTTTTTATTTGTTCTTTGAAATCTGGCGCCAAAATGCCACAGTGGCCATGGCTGGTATACTCGCACATACAGACGTCACAAATTATATAAAGATTCGGAAAATTCATACGCAAAAGTATTAAGCTTTGAATCACTGGGCCTGACTCTGAATCTGCGTACGTACCATATTCATCCTTTTTCGAACTGTCGATGACCCCGAATAGTATAACCGACCTCAGGCCCTTTTCCACCAACTCCGCAACCACAGTTACCAGCTGGCTAGTGCCAAATCTTCTAAGGCCTTGCGTATGCTCAATTTCACCATTTTGACTGTCTTTAATTGCATCATCACAAATTAGCAAAGGATACACAAGCATATCTTTTGTAAGTTTCTTTGAAGATTGCCATTTCTTCGTAATAGCATGAGATAGACCGCTACAAATCAAAGGATTACTCATTTTTCGATGCGGTACTGCTAATAATGATTATTGATACAATCAATGAGTGAACTCCTTTATATACACTAAGATTCATATACTGACATTTTTCTGCGAATGCAGTTCGACCCCATTGTGTCCACTATGATATTACAGCAATCGGAACAGTCGGCTAGAACTGTTTTTTCTCATTTCTTGGGCAAAACTGGTACAGGATTTTTCGATGACCTTTTCTTTGAACACTGTTCCAAATGAGATTCTCGGTTTAACATGATTTTCTTTGTCTCTCCTTCGGGCTTCGCTTAATCCCAAAGGAGATATAAAATTGAGAATTCTTTATCTGGCATCTGAGTAATAGTAGTTGAGTTCGTTAAACAATTGAGTGGTATTAGAACCTCGGTCAATAGTTCTCTTTTACCTGGGAAATATGTTTTCGTAATATATATATGCTTATGTTCTCAACAGAAATTGATATCATTACAAACTGATAGCATTGATAATACTAAATAAAGAACACGAGAAACTTCATGAAGCAAGAATTATCTGAAAAATGTATTCTAAAAGAGCGTGAATATTCCGCTCACAATTACACGCCGATGCCTGTGGTATTAAAGAAAGCATTGGGTTGTAGAGTATGGGATGTCGACGACAACGAGTTTTTGGATTTTGGCGGCTCTTATTGTGCCACCAATCAAGGCCATAACCACCCCGAAATTGCCAAAGCTTTTATCGAACAGATCCATGAGTGTTGTTTACCATCAAGGGCTTTTACTCATAACTTACTTGGTGATTACCTTGAGTATGTTTGCGAATTGTTTGGTTTTCAAAAGTGCCTGCCCTTGAACGGTGGTTCAGAAGCAATTGAATTTGCTATTAAACTTGCTCGTGCCTGGGGTTATTCCAAAAAAGGTATAGAGCCAAATAAAGCTAAAGTTATGTTTGCCGCTAAAAATTACCATGGTAGAACACTCGGTAGTACTTCGGCCTCAACAAACGAAAAGGCTAGAAAAAACTATGGTCCTTTCATTCCAAATGTCGGTCCCAGTTATGGAAGTGGAAAGCAGATTAGGTATAATCACGTTGAAGATATTGAAGAATGCTTTGAACTTGAAGGTCACATCATCGCTGCCATTGTTTTGGAATCCATCCAGGGGGAAGCTGGGGTTTACGTACCTGACAAGGGATATTTAGCTGCCGTTAAAAAATTATGTGAAAAATACAATATCCTTTACATTGCCGACGAAATTCAAGTTGGCGCCGGTAGAACAGGAAAATTGTTATCTATTGAGCATGATGGTGTCAGGCCTGACGTTTTAGTTGTTGCCAAAAGCATTTCTGGCGGATTTTACCCGACAAGTTTGGTTTTATCTTCTACCGAAGTTATGAATTCAATTGAACCTAATTCTCATGGAGCAACCTTCTCTGGAAGTCCCCTAAGCTGCAAGGTTTCCAGGAAGGCATTAGAAGTTTTATTCGACGAGCAAATGATCGAAAATGCTGAAAAACTTGGAAAGGTTATGCTTGACGGTTTAAACAAAATTAAAGAGAATTCTGACGTTATTACTGAAGTTAGAGGTAGAGGCATGATAGCTGGCTTTGATATAGATAAAAGTAAACTGGGCGAAGGAAAGGGAGTTTGGCATCTTTGTATGCTCCTTAGATCAAAAGGTATTATCTGTAAAATGGTTCACGATAAAACTGTTAGATGGTCTCCAGCTTTGATCATCACTCCTGAACAGTTGCACTTTGGATTAAAATGCCTAGAAGATTGTCTTGCTGTGATCAAAGATACACCAGTGGAGGACATACCAGATGCTATTAGATATCAATATTTGTGTTATTAGCTTGGCTCTTCTCTATGTCCTTAGACATAAGCTGTCATGTCTTATTATTCAACAACCATAATAAGCTATAGTCAGTTTAACTTGTAGAAAACTCTATAATGAATTCCCTGTATCAAATAACAAGTAGTTTTATTGTTTGCTTCAGATTTCTTGCATCGATGACAATCCCTATTATGCCTTCGAAACTTAAAAGACCATGCGGGGGGGGGGGGGCACCTTCCCTACTTCAATATGCAAGAGAAAACGGCAAAACCAGATTAATTCGAGGAAAGTTCCCGAAACATCATTACCCGAAGAATGTGTTATCCTAGTTCGATGTTTACACTTATCTTATCGGACATCATATACACGTTTTCTTACCGAGTTAAAAAATTTGTTAAATGCCGGACATACTGTCTTCGGGAGGCTACTTTCAGTCTTCCTCGCATTCATCTCTTGGGCAAAGTATATATTGGCTAATAAAAGATCTCTTTATGCAACTTACAACAATGTTTAACGTACGGAAATTAGAACGATGTTTGAAATAATTATCAGATTGTAAGATTGAAATGATAGAACATGCCCAATTCTTCCCGTATGAGCAGTTACAGGAGTTGGAAAGAAATGGACATGCCAGACGGATGGGACAAATTGA